>JAGDYQ010000219.1:106647-284982 GCA_021962125.1 Bulinus truncatus
CAACACTAAATATTTTAAATGTGAACAACCTTCCTCAACATATTGACAATGGGTTTTTTTTTCACATATAATGAAGTATCACTAGTGAAAATTCAATATGATTTTCTTGAGCTGCTTTAAAGTAATAACACATTAAACATTTTTCTGTTTTATTAGTCGCAATGACTATGACCACTAAAATTTTGTGGACGCAGTTTGCAAAAAGGCTATGTCTACAAAATAAGTCAGCCGGAACAGTATACTCCTTGTCACCATTGCTCATTTGTTTACTTCAACAAGAAGTTCTTCCAAGGGTTTAAAGTAGGCTGTTGTATACTATACACATGTTTCAGTTTCAATGTATCACAAAACACAGGGTCAGGATTTTAAACAAATACTGGGTACAAGAAGAAAATAATCTTGTAATTTTTTGACTGATTTTGCAATAATTTGTAGTAATTAAAAATGTATTATTAAATTCAACTCAACAAATAATATTTTATTCAACCCCTATAGCGCCCAGCCATTTTAACGAAAATGCATCTAGAATGTTGGATAAAATGGCCCCGAATGAGCATTGGCTACCCCCACCTAATATTTTATAAATTTAAGCATAAATATAATAGATATCATATCATAGATAAATGATCAATGTTTACATTACTATTATTATGTAAACTATTTGTATTTTAATTTTATTTTTAATGTAAATATTTGTGGGTATTAAAATGTGCCACTTCTGGGTCCCACGTAAAAAAAAAGTTCGATGACGATAAAATTAATGAAAAAATATAAAAGACAAATGCACATGTGTTAATATCTATTAAAAAAACGATCTAATTAAATATACAAACTTTCCCGAAAAGAATCTAACAAAAAAATTAATTAAATTATTTCATTTATATCCAGTAAAAAAAGCCATGGCGGCCTATATAAAAAATCCCATCAAAATCACTATCACTCATTTTCAAAATAATAAATAAATAAAATTCCTTCGACAAAATGGCGAATCAATGAAATAACTACCGGCCAGAATGGATAAGCTTACCGGAAATAAACATTCCTTTGGCAAATTAACGTCGATAAACGTAAAATTTTGACCGATAGCACACGAAGCCACGATCATGGCACTCAATGATTAGTTGACAGCAAGCCACGATCATGGCTTTGGGTATTATAGGGTTAATAAAGACCAAAGGGAAATAACACTGGAATGATCAATTTGCGAAAAAAATAGTAAAAAAAATTACAGAACAAAAAAGGCAATGCAGTAAATAGGGCAAATATTAATAAGAAATATACTGTATAAATACTTTAATGCGTAGACCTATTTATAAAATAGGTACTCATTAAAAAATAGAAGAAATTTTTTTGAAGATTGGTCAAAAGCCAAGCCATATACATTCGTCAATCAATATTTATCTCAATATTTTGTAGACATTGTACAGACTTATGGACAAACAACTAGCCTACACCTTCATACATTAACATAATTGGTAACTTTATAAAATTCCTTAAATAGGCTGCTTATGCTAGTAACCTTGCCATATAAACTTAAACCACAAAACGCATACTTGCCTTCACTCCCTGACCTAAAGTCAGTTAAGTAGCTGAAAAAAATCCCAAGGTTCTCACCCAGGACCCTTTCTGTCAACAGTTGAGCCCACTACACAGCACAACCACCTGTCCCCTTTCACTTGAAAAGATAAACCCCCAATTTAAAAGCACTAACAAACACCACTTAACATAAAATAAATGAAGTATTTATATTAGCTCATCAAGTTCTAACTTTTGTTTTTTCATTAAACTTCTAATTTATTTAGAAGTACCTAAAATGAGGACACCAAATATTTAAATGATGATGTGAAGAAATATTTGTTGCATGTTATAGGCATGGTCAGTGAATTCTACAGAATACATGATTTAGAGAATTTAAAAAATATTTACAAAAAGAGAATGAAATTATATGAATATTGTCTATGTAAAGAAAATTGTGATACTCTAAACTTGTATTTTGTCCAGAGAAAATTTCAATTTAAAATTATGTACCATTCTAAAGATGCTGCAATAAGTATTTTTAACCAAGATTTTTTAAAATAAACGCTAATACAACGCATCACACTTGACAAAAATTTAAACCAGAAAAAAGTGTTAATAAATGCCGGACATGAGGGGGAAATAACTCTTAAACAATCATCGAAAATTGGCGCCTGCTTTAGTCTAATTAATGTAAAACAGTTTTAAATAAGATACGGTGTGGTGGTAATTGAATTTACTTCAATATCAATACGATTAATACAAATATAATGATAGATTAAATGGATGTGTGCTATTTTACTATACCATAAGAAAAGGAAAAATTCAATGGAACACATGGTCGTTTTTAGTAGGTCAACATGCCTCGCTTGCCTACTGCTGATAAATGTATCCTAACATTTACATTGTGTGTAGTATATTGTTTAAATTACAAAAAAAATATTACAGGGCTACGTTTGCCAATAATTGATATACAATTTGGTATTGATCGTTTACTTACCAGCCTGTTCATCTGCTGCGTCGTGATTATTTTTCCCATCATTTTTAGTGGCTTTCGCTGGCGTCGCCATTTTCAACGTGAAGCGGGGAAAAAAAGAACGGGAAGATGCGCAGACGCATTAAGTACATTTCCGGTCAATAGATACGCGGAGGAACCCTGCTAATTTAAAAATATATATTTATTATTTTAAATACATTACACTTTTGATTGAAGTATTATATGTAATGCTAAAATTTATTTAATGGAAAAATAAAATTATTAAAAATGTAAAATATTAGTTTAGTTTTGAATTTCGAGGTATAATTTGTATCGTGGACTTATTTCGACTAAACGCGGTCAATTCCTTTGTGTAATTGCAAAAATTCGAAACTAGGTTGTCGGGATAAAAACCTATGAAACGAATAGGCTTACGACGAGTACAAAGAGATCTATTCATTTTTTTTTTTTTGTTGTTGGTGTATGGCCGTGTGCCTGATTAATTATGTATACCTTATATTTAAATAAATTGAATGACTAATTTATGTGCTGAAATTTAATTTGTTTCAATAATTCTTTATAAAATTAAGCACAGCAGCAACAAAAGTATGTCACACTTAATGTCCTTCGGCTTATTTTATGTATAACGTTCATCACATTTTTCGATATGTCAGTTGTTTTTTTCAACTATCACACCCAGTCAGCTGTTTCGGTAAAGAGGTGGGGGGGGGGGATAACAGGCGACCCAGGGAATGGTGAAGAAAAGGGTAACTTTTAGACCGGATTAGGGAACACACACACACAAACGGATGCCTTCGCAATAAGTGCTAATAGGCTACGTGTCACATGCAGAGCAGATAGCCGTAAGTGTGGCTATAGTTTTATATTGTCCGGTTGTACCACATTGTTCCTAACCCCCTTCCCGACAGGCGTGGTTTCAGGACCGTTTGCTCTAGTCGCCAACCATAAAGACAGTAGCTATCTTAACAATTCCAGCCTAAAACGGTTTTTGAAAATCAATTGGGGTTGGCAAACTTCATGAGTCTTGGGCTAAGAAGACAAAAAGAACTGAAAGAGCAGAAAGCTGACCGAAATGTCCGGACTCAGAGGAGATCAGTGATGTGTTTATTTGATCTAATATTTATTAAATTTACTTGAATGTCGGATCAATCAGCCAAAATGGGCCATACTAACATCAGGACTTTGTCAAAACAATAAATATTCAATGGGGATAACATGGGATAAACAGTCACTGGGCTAAACATATATAGTAGTAGCCATGGGCGTCGCTAGGAATTTTTCCAGGGGGGGGGGGCAAACATTTTCCAGGGGGGTGGGGGGGCAAATAACAACTTTATGACATTTTTTTTAAATGTAAGGGAAGGGAAGGAATTCCCTTTTTTTTAAATTTTTTTTTTTCAATAAAAACACGCCAGTTATTATTATAGATTTTTGGTATTTGACGTCACGTAAGAAGCTAGACCGAATGCTCTCCGCCTGGTTATCGTTACTTACCAAACAACGCCCATTGCTGCTGTGGAAATCATGGCAAACATAGCAGCTCTCAGCTCTGGCTACACATGGAGCGGGTCGTACTGGCGAATAGACTAACCATCTATCACTGGACGGAAGCAAACCGGTTAACGATGAAGTATTTCATGCGCCAGGCCGAGAGAATGGCAGCCATTGATAAGCTTCCAATCGATCGCGCCATGGAGATGGTTCAGTCATGGATTACACAGATGGCCCCGCTCAGGGGCGGATTTAGGGGGGGGAGCGGGGGATCTGCCGTTACCGTAAGTTTAGGTAAGACATCATTAAATTATCGAAATATTTTTGTTTGTTCTAAGACCAATTTTCAACAATGAAAACAGTTTTGCCCCACCCCCACCCCGGTCAAAGTTTTGCCACCCCCCCCCCCCGTCAAAGTTGTCTAGATCCGCCCCTGGCCTCCGCTGGCCAGGATATAGCCGGGGTACGGTGCTCACATTGTGCACACAGCCTCTATGAAACGATAGGCCACTTGCTATAGAGCGCTCACGTCTGGAAGAGTCCAGGCTGGAAGACCTCTGACTCTATATCGGTCTCCAACAGTTGCGAGACACGACAGGTTTCATCTTACGAGCCCTAAGAGACTAAGTCTAGGCTCGGGCTACATTGAGAGAGTTCCAAGAGCAGCAGCAGCACAGCGATATGTTGTCGAGCTGTCGCGGGAAAGGGGAGGGAGGTCGTAAATCCAAAGTATTCCAAAAAAAAAAATACACAACGAATATTTAAAAAAAGTTGTTTTAAAATAACAAATGTGGCAGACCGCTTGTCGGTGGTTTTCTTTTATAATTAAGCAGTGAACTTTTTTTTTAAAATTAGAAATAATGCACTACCCTTGATTAAAGACAGAAATAGTTTTAGGCCTAAATGCTCCGAGGAATAAAAAAAAAAATAGAGGCCAGACGGGTTTAAGTTCCACGACTTGAAAAAATGTTGAAAGCCAGTGGTATACAGTGAAAGAATCGTGTGTGTGTGTGTGTGTGTCTACACAGAGCCTTTATTCAGATATGTATTGTTACCTATCTCTCGAAATATCCCAAGAACCCCCCTCCTCCTTTCGAAGACCCATAAATATCTATGTTTTTATGGCAATCAATAAGGTGATAAAAATCTAAAAAAATATTTTTTGGGCCGTAATATGTGATGTATATACTATAGTATAAAAAATTTTTTCTGATAAATCGAAATCAAATGTAAGAGAATCAACAATTGACGTTGTAATTAATCAGGCTGCCGTTCATTTAATGGGATGCAGGTAGGGGAGAGGAATTCCACAAGCTCGGGACGAGTTCTGATAGGGAAGATTGTACAGGAGTGGACCTATTCACAGGGGGTGTCTTTAGTCTATTGCACACTTGAATAATATGACGTAACACCAACATACATATTGTCTTTCTATGTCAGTGTGACCATTGTACATGGATTCACTTCATTTCTAGTATATGATCTACTGTTTCTTGTAGGTCCGTGATGGTCAGTATGATTTTTTCAAATGATTAATAGTTCTCTAGGAACTAATTTGGCTAGATATTCGATAAGTTACAGACAAAATCTACAGATCTTTTTTTTTGTAACATTCTGCAACATCATTTTATATATTAACATACATTTGTGTGTGTGTGTATATATATATATATATATATATATATATATATATATATATATATAGGTATGTCTATGTATACAAATAGTTCAATTAGCATTAGCTTAATTCTTATGAAGCATTTTTTTTATTCCTGGTCATTTAAATAATTATAATTATTGATGAATGTAAATTAAACCCTGTTAGTTCTATAGTTCTTATCATACAATAAAGAGTAGTCACATATAAATTCTCCTTATATTGTTATACAAACAACAAAAAATAAATAATAAAAAGTGTAACTATTGATTTATTCCATCAATGAAACTTAATGATTTTTAAGGTTACAACTTCTCAAGATATTGACCATGTTCAAGTTCCGTTATTAATATTTATAAACAATAAAGCTTCTCTTCACTTACAGAAAACTAAATAAGACATATCTGTATTTTACAATGATAATAATGACAGAGAGAAGCCTAAGAAAATTCTTAATTGAGATTTATTCACAAGAAAAAAAAAAAAAGAAATGCATGGAATGAATGTGAAAAAAATAAAATTTAAAAGAATGACCATTTTTATTATGACACAAAAGCTCTGAACATTTACTCAAATATTATATCCCTATGCCAAGCAATGGAAGTAAGTGCATATTTGGGTAACTACTTATTTATCTTAAAAATAACCTACTTATTTTTTCTTAATTTCCTATATTATATTACGATAAACAAATTAACGTGGAAAATCTTATTAAAACTAAGTAAAATTATTACAATTAAATGTGACATAACCGAAATGTATAAAATGTTGAAATGTGCAGAATTTATATTTAAATTTATATCTAATGACTGTTCTGTGTACAAAACGTCAGAAACGCAAATTCAATTTAAAAAAGCAACAGCGAAAGCAGACATCTAAATTATCAATAAATAACACAGAAGTGAATAAATACAAAGAGATTTAGGTCAGTGACATAATCGTGTTGTAAGAAAAATAAACTAGATTGATTGACTAAAAACAATGAATAGATGTATATAAAAAGAAATCACAATGAACACATAATCAGACCACGACAGTGAATAGAAAAAAATTTATACAAATAATTTAAAAAAAAAAAAAAAGTTAACTGTGATCAAAAGAACTCAAATAGTATCAACAAGTATAAACATCTAAACATAAGTTACTGCAACGCAAGAGATAACATATATCACTTATGCAGTAAATAGAAAGTTATAGTTATATTGTATGTAATGTTTTTTTTCTTTTTCTAATTATTCAAGCACGATGAGAGGAATAACTATGTATGACTAATGTGTGCTCAAAGTGATTTTTCGTATATATTGATGAGCTAAATGATTGGGTCTGGTCTACTATAACATTTAACTCAAGTATCTGTAAACCTTTGACTAACTTCTATGACATCTAGGTATTACTTTTTATATATAGGCTATGAAGAGAAATAAATCAGTAGAAATGTATATAACAAGAAATTACATTGTATTTGCTAAAGACAAACAATTATTCTCAGTTAAATCAAACTTGATTTTTTGGATATTTATAAAATTTGAAAAGTCACTTTTCTACAAAAAAATTGCATGAAAAAACTGATGAAGGATGAGATTATAAAATAGCCAGTTAATGTACTTACCAAGAACATAAAAACTGCACATCTGAACTAGATATTTTTCATATTAAAAAAAGTAAAACAAGACATTTACACCAATTCTGATTCCTTTTGAAAAAGTGGAATGTACATTGCCAAACTAAAATAAAAAAAAAAAATTGTATACCAAACAAAAAGTTTGAATTGGAAAAGTATTTTTTTTTTTTGGAATTTGCTTTTTTGACTCAATTTCAATCAAATATAGCCACAAGGTGGAAAAATGCTGAAGAAAACCTGGAAGAAATTATTTTATGGCACAAAGAAGAAAAGAAAAACATAAACAGGAAAAAAGTATTTCAAAAGATTCAGGACATATTCTGAACTATGTCAGGTGAGCTAAACATTATTAAAATATAGGTAGGTAACACAGGAGAAAAAAATTTAAGTTACAATTTAATGAATTTAAAAAAAAAAAAAGAAACCTCTTGGGTAAGTAGGTCAAATCATTATAAAATTCTGCATATGCCTTTACTTATTTTTATTCAATCTACATACAGCTTTGATATTTTAATAAAGTTGTGGAAATGCTAAGAAAATTAATAAATGACTAAAGACTTGAAAGTAAAGAATTTTTGTGTGCTTATACTCACAAAAGTGTTTATACATTAGGATATAGGGATGTTTATGTGTATTTTGGTCAGTTTAAAAAACAACAACTTTTTAACTTTTAAATTAAAAATAGCAAAACATTTAAGAAAGCAGCTTTGATAATTATAAATTATAATGTGTACTTCAAAGCGACCTTAAAAACATATTAAAATCCATGTGTATCTAAATGTACTATCTACTTTAAATGACAGCTAATATACATTTTTACAGCATAAAGCTTGTGTTTATATCATCTTCTAAAGATCTAATTGTTTACTTAAATATAAAGCCTAAACAAAAAAAAAAGGAGAATTATTTTTTTTTTACAAAAAATTGTTTCAAATCTGATATATACAATTTTTTTTAACAAACATAATAATTATCTCTTAAACACTAAGGGAAATCAGTTTGTTGGTTTACTTCAGAATTTTTAGTATTTCTTAAAAAGAATCAAGTGAACTATTCAGGAAAATCATGAATATATACATATAAAAATGACAGGACTTAGGATTTACATTATATAAGCTGCAATTACAGAACAATGATCAAAAACATGTTCATGCTATTTATTTCAGCTATGTAAAGAATAAAATACGAAAGTAATTTAGTACAATTTATAAAAATTCAACAAAGTTAACAAATAATAACAAATAACTTTATCTTTCAGGTACTCACAAGTAGCTATAGAACAGTTAAAAAAAATATTAAAAAATTAACACATTCTTGTGTACAGTTTTATGTGTCTGAATATATTACAAGTATATTCTTTATGATTCAGTAAAAGGGATTGTTTAAGTCAGCATTTAAATATTAACCACATTCATGAATAATTTCTTAGTATATTCAAATCAAAAAGTATTTTTTCTCTTATATCATCAATAGTATGAATGTATTTCCCATTGTCAAACAGCTGCCAGCAGCATCCATAAAGAGAATTAACCATTAAGACTGAAATATCAAATAAATCATTTTTTGTTTTTACAAAAAGGGAAATTTTTATGAATAGAATTAACTGGGAAAATAGGGACTGGTGTAAAGAGGTTATAAAAATGAGAGTCATTTGTACATGAAAGATATTTGTACCAAGAGTAAAACCATTAATCTGAACAAAGCTCAAAAAGCAATTATTTGTAAGTAAATATTGATAAATATGAACATATGAACTTGTTTGACAACATGATAAATCTTACATTGAGTGAGGATCATTTATAAGTAAGCGAAAAGTTAAATGAACCAATAAGCGAAAACTGTATTTATCCAAAGTAGAAAATAGAATAAAATACACTGTCTGTCAGTAAATACTTTTGCAAAAGCTTAAATGAGCAGTTAGAAGCATCAAGTAAAAATGAAGGCTTCAAACAATAGAAACATTCATATTAACTTAATGGTTCTCTAAGTGTGGGTCACAACCCTCTTCTGGGTCATGATAAAATTCAAATTTAAGATAAAGTTAAGTTCCCTTAAGCCCCCAAGGGGTAATCGAGGGAGATGAAGTGTAGAATTCATCTGTTTCAGTAACCTCGGTATATAAAGGGATTGTGTGGTTAGCACAACGCCCAGCCACCTTTACTCCCACAATTTTAAGTCAGGTAAACATTTAAAGCTGGGTGGAACAGAAGAGTTACACCAAGACCTGAAAAATCCCAAGGTTCTCACTGAGGTTCCAAGCCAGGTCTCTCCCGCCTATAGTCAAGCGTTCTACACAGCAGGACCACCCGTCCCCTTTAATTTAAGATAAAGTTGACTGAAAAACTAAGAGTACATAATTACTACTCTATTTCTTTATATGCAACAAATTTAAAAGTAAAATAAAAATATGTGACGCTTTTAATATTTCTAATCACAATTTATTAAAATGGTCTTAGTGGTTTTTACAACATTATTAAGAATTTTTAGTGATGAATTAAAATTTTTTCAGTAAACTGAGAAATACGGTAGATAAATATCTTCATTCATTAAAGTAAAAGAATTCCTTGACCTTTGCAGTCTCTTATAGCAGTGTTTGGTTAAATTTCAGAAATTTTTATTTGAGTTAAATAGTAGCACTAAATGTTTTGAGGTCAACTACATAAACTTAATGAGGCTATACAATTTATTAAAACATATCAGGATGCTTTTTTATAGTGACTATGATATTTAGTTTTGTTAGCTAACTTGAATAAAACTACAGAAAAAGAACTAAGTTGACAAGAATAAAAAAAACAGGACAGAAAACCAGTGTGATATAAATGGATCCTTTTAAAATGACCTGCAAATAGTTAAATAACATATAAACATGAACAGAGACAGATGCAGAGACTTTGTGAGACCTTGATAGTGGGGAAAACAAATGACTGCTTACAAAAATAACGCAATCAATTTTAATAAGGGAGATGACTTACCAAGGCAATTATTGCATGAAAAATGTCTGTTTTAATGCTGCTTTTTATTTTAAATATACCTTAAAACAACTTTTCAGGAACAGTTACATATATTGATAATTGTAATACCCATCAAACTCATTCTGGACATTTAGTCAGTCAAGCTCCTAGATTGCAGAAGCTTAATGAACAATATTTAAAAAAAAAATTGATCTTCTATCAGTAGAGTATTTTAGTATGGAGTGTTGATTTAAGTTTTAATTTTATCTCGGCATTCCTAATTCAGACTGTTAAACAAATTAATGTGATTTCAAAAAAAGCATGCTATTTATTTAATGTGATTTCAAACAAGCGTGCTATTTATTTGCAAAATGAGATGGGGAAAAAAGGTCAACAACACAACCTGTAATTTTGGAAATATTTTACCAATGGCTTGATTAATTCAAAATAATATATTTATCTCTGTTGAAATTGACAGTGATAATTTAGAAAGAAAAAATGAAGACTGGATCTACTTATTACAGATTTGCACATTTTTTTTTTATTAATTATATCTCTGTTAGATATTATTAACATTATTATTAAGATCGAGCTCATATTATTCAAGCAATATATATCAAGTTTTATGTACTTATCTAAGTTTAATATGAAGTAGTAAAAAAAAAAACATTTGGTGATTTCAACCAATAAGAACTAAGTCCAGTAAGAGTCACTAGCTTTCTCTGAATCTTACATTTTGATTAAGATATAACTACTAGTTCATTAACAGCCTTCAAAAATCTATTCTCAAGCTATACAAAAAGTATTCTTAAATCATGGTGTTATCACAGAATCACTGTCAGAACCATTTTGCTCAATATTTAGTATTAAATGAATAAATTGAGTAAAATCATTAAAAAAAAAAACAACACATTTCCAAGAATAAATTCATGGTATTCATTTATGTTTGTTTTTGTTTGTTTTTTTTAAATCTAGAAGTACACAGACTTGCTTATGTTCTTTAATTATGTATTCAGTTTTTTTACTTTAACTTTTTATCCCAATAAACAACGAAATTTATTTCCATTAATATAATATCAAGCAAAGATTCACCAGTTGATGTTGTCACCTTTGAAAAATATTTCATACACACTTAATCACATAACTCAATTGTTAAGGCATATTCAGGTGTTTCAGCAGCTGTAGATTGATATTACCTCCCTTTATCCAGTAAGTGAAGAAATGAATAGCAAAGTTTGCCAGATGTTGAAGATGAGATTAACACATTATAAAAAAAATCACACATTTATTCTGTTTTAATAATAAATATTGTCTGGAATTGGCATTTCAGGAATGTTTCACGACATGCTAAGAATAAACATCAAAACGTTGTTCTATTTTCAAACATAACATCATATTGATGGGTGGGTTATTCTGTGAAGTCAAAACATGAGGTCTAGTCCAAAGTCTCCATTAAAAAAGAAGGTCAGATGAGTCATTCGTTGACCATGTATTTGTGTCCACCTCCTCTGCTGGACGTAGCATGAGGGCATCTGGATCGACAGGTGGTTCTTCAGGTCTTGCAAGTGGTTCAGGCTCTTTTTCTTTGATGGCTGCACCAAACTGATAGTCTTCATGGAAACGATGTTTATAAGACTGGAGATTACCTGTAGAAGACAGTAAACAAATTAAATTTTTTAAATAAAAATAAAAGTACAAAATATTTTAAAGGATGTTCTGTAGATTAGTGGGGGATGAACTCAGAATTAAAAAAAAATAAAAACATGAAATTATATGAAATTTAAAAAAGTTTGATCAAACTTCGTTCAGTTCTGCATCCGTTAATAAAATATTTTTATCGCAATAGTATTCATACAAAAAAGAAAAAAATCATTTTTAGCCATAAAAATCCAACTCCTTATGTTTATAAAATTTGTACAATGTTTATGAAACATCTGAAATTTATATTTTTCATTAAAAGTCATATTTATTTATTTTTGTTCATTTCTGAATACATCCTTTGTTAATCTATAGGACACCCATAACAAATCCAATCTGTTATTAAATAAAACTATCAAAATATCAACTCGTTATCAGTATGTATATTATATTGAGCTGTATGTTTTTTTCCCTCCATATCCTTTCAATTTTACAATAATACTGTGTTAACCATTAAGGAGTACACACATTTTTTAATACTTAAAGTATGCTACTAGAGACAATTTTATATTAAACCTGCAAAATGGTCTAAAAAATTTTTATAAATATTATTTTTTATAGTAGCAAAGATCATGCCTTATTCATTCAGTAAGTTACGAATATAACAAAAATTCTGCTTCTAGCAATTTATAAAAAAAACTGAAATAAAACAATAAATTATCAATAATTCTAATTACAAAGAGTCTAAATATAAAAAAGTTTATAAAATTATTTAAAGTTTATCTTAAAAGTTTTGCCCTCAGCAGAGTTAGAAAAAACTGGTAAACTATGTTGTTTATTCATATAAAGTTACCTGAACAATAAAACAAAATCTAAAAAATAAAATTTAAAGCTATGTTATAAAGCAAGGCTGGCCACGGATGAGATAAATGAGAAATGCATTTCGGTTTTCCATTAAAGTAAAAAAATATTTCAAAGTACTTACGCAAAATCAATTCATCAAGATTTAGTAAAAAAAAAACAACAAAGTGATTAAATAATAGAAAAACCTGGATCATTGGGAGCTGAGCAAAACTAATTGAAGAACTTCTTCTGAGGTTTTAAGAATCCCATTTGACCACCATTCAATAAAGAGACAATACTATAACAATAAGACACAATGGCTATATGGTTTATTCACTGTACCTGAACTTGACAAGGATGTGTTGGATTTCAAGCCATCATCGTCACTGAATCTCCTAGGTGTTTCAGGACCATCATCTGTTGACTCTCCACTCTCACCATTCATGTCATCCAAGAAGATTATGTCAGCTGTTTCATGTGGATGCTCTTCCAAATATTTCTCCAGCGCCCATTCCTCACAAGGATACTCAAATGTTTCTGTCTTTGTGTCATTAAAGTGAATGTTGATCTGTCAAAGGAAAAATTTAAATGAGTATACTGCAGAAAATGTAAACTATTTATATAAAAAACTTGAGTAGCTCGAAAGTGATTTTGTTGTAAGCCTTGATCTGTTTGTTGTAGTTTATGGGTCCAAACTTGGTTAATGTGTGGTTGAAAATCATCTGTTTCTGTACCACTGCATATAAACGGATAGTTTAATTCTACAACTTAAGTCAGGCATCCATTTAATGCTGGCCTGACATTAGGGGCTTTTAAACAACTTTCACCAGGATCTGGAAAAAATGTCGAACCCTGGACTCTCAGGTCAACAGTCAAGTGCTCTACACCCCTCGAACCTCTGTCTCCAGCTTTAATAATATTAGACACGAAAAAAAAAAATCACCATATCATTTTTCTTCTATCCATTCACCCAAACACATGCAAGTCTATGTAGAAATTAATTTAGTGTAACACCACCAATAACATTTACTTTACTTATTTATTTATAGGCCATGTCATTTTGTCTTACAATCCAGCATAAATATTCAGGTTCTTAACTTTTTTAGACTGTAAGAAATGGCTGCCACTATGACACTTGTGGAGTGCACTGGAGTGATATATAAATTCTTCTATTTACAACAGTTGAAAAAAAAACTTGGTATTTTTTTTTACCCCATACATTTATTTTAAATTGCACATAATCTTACAGCAGCATGATCTTATCAGACATAGTTATTTAGCCTAAACTTTTTTTTTGTGTATGTAATACAGAAAAGAATGAACACAATGAACAATTTATGACAACTGAAAAGAAACAAAACATGTTAACCTGTAGTGTGTGAAATAAATTTGATAATTTTTTTTTCTTTAGTTACTTAAAATAATAAGTTTTGAAATATTTAAGTAAATTCACAGCCAAGAAAAAAACATTGATTGCTTACATGGCCATTGTTAGGCAGGGACTTCCAGTGATAGGTCTACTTTGAGGGCCCTGTATCTGTGGCACTCAGTAGTCAACAGATTTATTGGGAATGAGTACTGGAAGGGCCCTGCATCTGTAGCACTCAGTAGTCAACATATTTATTGGGAATGAGTACTGGAAGGGCCCTGCATCTGTAGCACTCAGTAGTCAACATATATATTGGGAATGAGTACTGAAAGGGCCCTGTATCTGTGGCACTCATTAGGCAAAAGATTTATTGGAAATGAGTACTGGAAGGGCCCTGTATCTGTAGCACTCAGTAGTCAAAATATATATTGGGAATGAGTACTGAAAGGGCCCTGTATCTGTGGCACTCATTAGGCAAAAGATTTATTGGAAATGAGTACTGGAAGGGCCCTGTATCTCTAGCACTCAGTAGGCAAGAGATTTATTGGAAATGAGTACTGGAAGGGCCCTGTATCTGTGGCACTCATTAGGCAAAAGATTTATTGGAAGGGCCCTTAAACTGGTTGCTTAGTTCTGACTAGTTGCCCATCAATAAGAATGGTTCAGATTGACACATACTGTGGCACATGGAGGGCACATGTAGGCAATAGTTGAGGCATGGTGTGTAGTACAGGCTTGCCCCATTTAAGAGAAGTGAACATACACTCTAGTTATCTGATCTGAACATACACTCTAGTTATCTGATCTGAACATACACTCTAGTTATCTGATCTGAACATACACTCTAGTTATCTGATCTGAACATACACTCTAGTTATCTGATCTGAACATACACTCTAGTTATCTGATCTGAACATACACTCTAGTTATCTGATCTGAACATACACTCTAGTTATCTGATCTGAACATACACTCTAGTTATCTGATCTGAACATACACTCTAGTTATCTGATCTGAACATACACTCTAGTTATCTGATCTGAACATACACTCTAGTTATCTGATCTGAACATACACTCTAGTTATCTGATCTGAACATACACTCTAGTTATCTGATCTGAACATACACTCTAGTTATCTGATCTGAACATACACTCTAGTTATCTGATCTGAACATACACTCTAGTTATCTGATCTGAACATACACTCTAGTTATCTGATCTGAACATACACTCTAGTTATCTGATCTGAACATACACTCTAGTTATCTGATCTGAACATACACTCTAGTTATCTGATCTGAACATACACTCTAGTTATCTGATCTGAACATACACTCTAGTTATCTGATCTGAACATACACTGTCCAAACCATCCCTCCTTTTGTTTTTTCTTTGTTTTGTTATTGCCCACAGAACTGGACCTTCCATCACCAACATAATAATATAATCAGCAGACACTACCGACTGGCAGACCACATTCTTGTGGGCAGACAACAAAAGACAAAAGAATGTTATGACTGAAGTTTACAAGACAAATAACAAGTTTCACACCTCAAGTCAGCCGAAGGTTGTGACTTTCACTTCAGGTGTTTTACACGAAATATAAAAAAAATACCATTCAGTCAGTGGTACGTGGTCCCAAGTAAGGTATGACTAACATTTTGTACTACATAGGAATAGGCAGGGCCGCTAAAAGGAGGGGGGGGGTGTACGGGGTAGGGGGGGTGAGCCCAAACACTTGTCAGGGGCCATGAGCCTTAGGGTCTGGGGTGAGCCCAAACACTTGTCAGGGGACATGAGCCTTAGGGTCTGGGGTGAGCCCGAACACTTGTCAGGGGACATGAGCCTTAGGGTCTGGGGTGAGCCCAAACACTTGTCAGGGGACATGAGCCTTAGGGTCTGGGGTGAGCCCAAACACTTGTCAGGGGCCATGAGCCTTAGGGTTTGGGGTGAGCCCAAACACTTGTCAGGGGCCATGAGCCTTAGGGTCTGGGGTGAGCCCAAACACTTGTCAGGGGCCATGAGCCTTAGGGTCTGGGGTGAGCCCAAACACTTGTCAGGGGCCATGAGCCTTAGGGTCTGGGGTGAGCCCAAACACTTGTCAGGGGCCATGAGCCTTAGGGTCTGGGGTGAGCCCAAACACTTGTCAGGGGCCATGAGCCTTAGGGTCTGGGGTGAGCCCAAACACTTGTCAGGGGCCATGAGCCTTAGGGTCTGGGGTGAGCCCAAACACTTGTCAGGGGCCATGAGCCTTAGGGTCTGGGGTGAGCCCAAACACTTGTCAGGGGCCATGAGCCTTATAGTCTGGGGTGAGCCCAAACACTTGTCAGGGGCCATGAGCCTTGAAAGGGCTGGGGGGGTCATCACTTAAGAACTTTTTATTTATTTACCTCCATCTTCGCCCCCCCCCCCCCGTTCATGACCTGAGTTCCTCCCCCCCCCCCCCGTGCATGATTTGAGCTTTTTGACAAAATTTTAATGTTAACGGCTATAAAACATCAATCATTTTGTTCAATTTTGTTTTAGGGGCCCGGACTGAGCTGGCCAATCAACTTTTGAAAATATCAATATCAGCACGGGGGCCCGTGTCACCCCGGCCCAGGGACACGAAATGTCTGTCGGTGGGCCTGTTCGCAACCTTGTATTAGTTTTATATATTGATATCTTCTGAGGACAACTAGCAACTTAAATAAGTTAATAAAATAATATTGACTTCTGACTCCGTGATTTCTGACATGAGCCTTAGGGTCTGGGGTGAGCCCAAACACTTGTCAGGGGACATGAGCCTTAGGGTCTGGGGTGAGCCCAAACACTTGTCAGGGGCCATGAGCCTTAGGGTTTGGGGTGAGCCCAAACACTTGTCAGGGGTCATGAGCCTTAGGGTCTGGGGTGAGCCCAAACACTTGTCAGGGGCCATGAGCCTTAGGGTCTGGGGTGAGCCCAAACACTTGTCAGGGGCCATGAGCCTTAGGGTCTGGGGTGAGCCCAAACACTTGTCAGGGGCCATGAGCCTTAGGGTCTGGGGTGAGCCCAAACACTTGTCAGGGGCCATGAGCCTTAGGGTCTGGGGTGAGCCCAAACACTTGTCAGGGGCCATGAGCCTTAGGGTCTGGGGTGAGCCCAAACACTTGTCAGGGGCCATGAGCCTTAGGGTCTGGGGTGAGCCCAAACACTTGTCAGGGGCCATGAGCCTTATAGTCTGGGGTGAGCCCAAACACTTGTCAGGGGCCATGAGCCTTGAAAGGGCTGGGGGGGTCATCACTTAAGAACTTTTTATTTATTTACCTCCATCTTCGCCCCCCCCCCCCCGTTCATGACCTGAGTTCCTCCCCCCCCCCCCGTGCATGATTTGAGCTTTTTGACAAAATTTTAATGTTAACGGCTATAAAACATCAATCATTTTGTTCAATTTTGTTTTAGGGGCCCGGACTGAGCTGGCCAATCAACTTTTGAAAATATCAATATCAGCACGGGGGCCCGTGTCACCCCGGCCCAGGGACACGAAATGTCTGTCGGTGGGCCTGTTCGCAACCTTGTATTAGTTTTATATATTGATATCTTCTGAGGACAACTAGCAACTTAAATAAGTTAATAAAATAATATTGACTTCTGACTCCGTGATTTCTGAGTGATGTTATTAAATTTGCAAATTTACTTTTTAGCAGAATTAATTTTTTTTTAAATTGAATAATTGCGACTGGTCAATTTGTTGTTGATAGATCTGTTCTTTGTTTTCAATATGTTATAAGAAATATCACACAAATAGCTAAGCTATATTCGTGCATCTTTGTCGTTCTTCCCGGGTTGTACGTTTAACCAACAGTATAAATCAGGTATCTATTATGTAAAAATTGTGCAGCAGAACAAATGGTCAATATATTTATAACAGGAATCAGAAATTGCTCAGCCTCAATAAATTTTTGTCATTAAAACTCTTTACTATTTAAATTATTTTTAACAAAACTGCAACATGCCATGCACTATTGAAACATAGTTAAAATTATATATTTCTAATTAATAGCTAAACAATCGATTCTAAAATGCACCTTTTCAGATATGGAACTGCAAAAAATTTCTTGGGGAAGGGACTCACTGAGGTCCCCTCCCAAAACCCCTCCTCTCCGTTCGCAAGCTTTCGGCGCTTCGCACCTCCATCTTCGCCCCCCCCCCGAACATTTCTTCTACCCCACCAGGGACGGAATTATGGGGAGGGGCCGGGGGGCATGTCGTCCCCCCCCCCCCGGTTATCGCAAGTTTAGGTAAAACATCATTAAATTATCGAAATATTTTTTGTTCAAAGACCAAATTGTCAACACTGAAAACAGTTTCGCCCCCCCCCCCGGGGGATCGAAGTTTTGCCCCCCCCCCCCGTCAAAGTTGTCTAGATCCGCCGCTGTACCCCAGAATCAGTTCTTCGGCACACCCCCCCCCCCGCCGAGAAAAATTCTCCCCCCCCCCAATGCAATAATCCTGGTTACGGGCCTGCCCGGGTCCGAATAGTCACTTCGAATTTATCAATAATAAATATAAATACTGAAGTCTTTAAAATATTTTAAATAATGTATCATTTTACTATTTGCTAATTTGATCATTGAAATAACTTTTTATTACTTATGAAAATGGCGACTAGTGAAACCTCGATCGAAAATAATGATACGTTTCTGGATGCACTGAAATGGTTTGTTTTTAGTAAAACCGACAATGGACAATGCGTATATTTTTCAAGTTCCTGACTATGGGGGTGAACGCGGCAAAATTTGCATAACTTTTTATCAGCGGGATGTTAGCGTGGAGCAATAACAAAATTTTTTGTCTCGTGTGATACTATCTTAATAGGGAGCCGGAGCCGTCAAAATTTGTGGGAGCCGGAGCCGGAGCCGAAAAAAATATGGCGGCTCCGCAAGCCTGGCCCTAAGTAACGTAACGTACTGGTCTTAAATAGTTGGAAGTAAGACTAACATATCAAAACAGTGTATGCTCTACATTTTATAAACTCGGTCCCAATAAGTAAACAAAAAAAAAAGTTGGTTGCAGTCTAATGCATTCAGTCACATTACTCTCTATCAACTGTAAGTTTCGAAAATAAAAAGTCGCAGACTCATACAAAAATCAATAGTAATATCAACAAATCAATAGTAATATCAACAAATCAATGACCTATTTTAAAAAAAAGGTTCAAGTCTTTTAAAAAAAAAACTATATCGAGTATAGAGGAAAGCTCCAAGATGTTTTGTTGGACTAACTTACATACTCTACCGTCACAGTATACTATTGTGTCTACTATGAACGTAGGGGGAGGGGTGTTATTTCAGCTATCCGTACGCACACGCCCACACGCTTCCCCTCCCAGCAATACAAGGAAAACGATAAATAAATCTTCAACACTCTGACAACTCCCGTAGTTTATGCAAATCCGAGCCACGACCAATGGCTCGTGTAGGGTAAAAGTTCCCACTACTCAATAGTCGTCCACAGAACTTACGACCAGTTTACATACTTCATCCTGGTCATGACAACTTCATGTTTCACTGCCTGTTGTTAGGGATTTATAGACACGTATAATGTAGGACTTGTATTGGAAGGTTTATGGGTGTATGATGCAGGATTATTAATGCTTAAGGTTTATAGATGTACATGTATGATGCGGGAATATTAATCATATATATATATATATATATATATATATATATATATATATATATATATATATATATATATAATATATACGTCTATTTCATATTTTAAAAATATCTTCCGAGATTATTTATTCCACTTTCCCAACCTCTGGTCTGGTGCCGACGAAGAAATGAAATAATTGACATAGGACTACACATTTAAATGGCCAACCCCTTTACTAGTATAGGAATATGGGGTAATAATATGAAATACATACAATGAATATCTGATTTTTTTTTTTAAATGAACATTTTAAGTGATATCGAAATGATTTTTTTATAAATCAGAAAAAAACATAGCAAGCGTAAAAAATGGGTTTAAACTATATTTATCTAGATATAATAAAATGATAAATAATGAGGAGAATATTATCATTGTGTTTTTATACGTCATTTTGGACTAAGAGAAAAACTTGGCCGATAATATGAAACAATGTATGATATCTGTGTGGAGTTATAAAAAAAATAAGGAAGGTGAATATTAAATAAATTTAAGAGAATTGCAGTTAACTTGACCGTCTATGAACGTAAACAGGAGGCAAGAGAGTGACAAATGGAGCACCTGAAGTTAAGAAGTAGAGAACATAAAATCGAAACTGTCTTCAATCAAATGACAGGTGAAAAGTTCACACAAATATTTCCGCACAGCAGTAGAGCCATTGACCCGAATGTTGACCTGGACACAATGGGTTCCGTCTTATGGGGTTCCGTCCAATGGCATATACATTGCAAACACTATCACATAGTCAAAATAGACATCGTCAGCAATGACAAAAAAAAAACAACACACACGGTTTACATTTGTAGTTAAACTGATGACCAACGTGTTAAACTGATGACCAACGTGTTAAATTGATGACCAACGTGTTGAATTGATGACCAACATGTTAAACTGATGGCCAACGTGTTAAATTGATGACCAACGTGTTAAATTGATGACCGACGTGTTAAATTGATGACCAAAGTGTTAAATTGATGACCGACGTGTTAAATTGATGACCAAAGTGTTAAATTGATGACCAACGTGTTGAATTGATGACCAACGTGTTGAATTGATGACCAACGTGTTAAACTGATGACCACCGCGTTAAACTGATGACCACCGTGTTAAACTGATGACCAACGTGTTAAACTGATGACCAACGTGTTAAACTGAGAGCTTTAAAATAAAATAAAAAAAAATGGGGAGTCGGTATTGCTCTATGACAAATAGTTTCACACCCCCCCCCACCTCACCCCACCCCCATATTCTTTAAAATACTAATAACCAACTACGACATAATAGACTAATGACGGCTTTGATTCATTTAAGGTTTACACGACGAGTTGCTCATCTTCGACTCAAACGAATGACGGCATAAGTTGACTGGATGTTACGTGACGGCAAGATATGATAAGATGTGAGGTGTTTTTAATAATAAAAAAAAAATTGTGGGCAGCAACGATGGGGCCTGTATGATGGCTGGAGCGGCTATCTGGTCCATGGATCTTCCAGGCTGAAGCATTCCTGAATAAGGTCAAATATTGGTTCCAACCAACCCCCCCCCCCCCCGGGGGGACAGTGTCTGTGTAGAAAAAAGGCTAAAGTTTGATGTTCAATTGTGTTGTCACACTTTACACAACTACGGAAATTCACTTACAATTTTGTTTTGTTCCTCTAGAACTCATTGCGTCCATGCGGCGAACCCCCTCCCCCCCCCACACACACACATCGGCGTATCCGCCCTTGTCAAACTGTGCGGGGGTACAACAATGAAGCGGGAGATATTGCCGCGAGAGCTGTTATGAAGGAATGTTACACAGTGATAACAAAAAAACTGATAACAGTGAGAAATATTTTTAAATGACGGCAGGGGGGGGGGAGGACACATGTGTTTATCAACACATTAAATCAATATAAAACTGTATGCGTTTATCAACACATTAAATCAATATAAAACTGTATGCGTTTATCAACACATTAAATCAATATAAAAACTGTATGCGTTTATCAACACATTAAATCAATATAAAACTGTATGCGTTTATCAACACATTAAATCAATATAAAACTGTATGCGTTTATCAACACATTAAATCAATATAAAACTGTATGCGTTTATCAACACATTAAATCAATATAAAACTGTATGCGTTTATCAACACATTAAATCAATATAAAACTGTATGCGTTTATCAACACATTAAATCAATATAAAACTGTATGCGTTTATCAACACATTAAATCAATATAAAAACTGTATGCGTTTATCAACACATTAAATCAATATAAAACTGTATGCGTTTATCAACACATTAAATCAATATAAAACTGTATGCGTTTATCAACACATTAAATCAATATAAAACTGTATGCGTTTATCAACACATTAAATCAATATAAAACTGTATGCGTTTATCAACACATTAAATCAATATAAAACTGTATGCGTTTAGCTTCCCTTCGCGTCCCAGCGTAAATATGAACATCTTGTTCTAAATGTGATGGGTTCACTTGCTACAGAAGAGATAAAGATTAAATATGGAACAACACGTACAGATACGGCTTGGCATGTTTAAAAAGACAATTACAACATATAGGCCTATTTTAAAAAAAAAAAAAAGAAGTATTTCAAACTCAATGATTTAAAAAAAAATTATCCGGGAAAAAAATTTAAACTCGAAATTTGAGTTTCTATTTTAATGAAAAAAAAATCTGAATGGAAAAAAAGGTTAAATACAGTGAACATCTATGATTGGTTAGTCTCATCGGTTGACAATTAGCATAACGATTCTCTGTCCATTTAACTTCAGCTGTCAATTAATTAAACCTCTGTATAGTTGACATGTCACTGAAATAAACATCTGTCCACTTGACATGTCAATGACAGAAACTTCTGTCCACATGTCTTTAAATTAAACCTTTGTCCAGTTGACATGACATGTCAACGAGCCGAGAGCTGAACCTCTGATTACTTAATTTGACCAGTCACAGAACTGAAAACCTATAATTCAAATGTCATTGAACAGGTCCATCTGTTCACCTAACGCGACATGTTGTTATATCATATTTCTCTGTCCAGTATCCACCACCCAGCATGACCTGTCATTAACGTGACCTGTTGTTATATTAGACCACTCTGTCTGTCCACCACTCATCAGGACCTGCCATTAATTACAATCTTAAGACACATGCTATGGCATGTTAAGTGATTTTTAAATAAAAATGTGTTATGTATGTGTGTGTCTCTCATCAATGATGTAAATGGCCATTGTTTATGTGTGTGTGTGTGTGTGTGTGTGGTAGGAGGGGGGGGTCAGTCAATTAAATAATGAGACAGTGACAAATGAAGACTATCTAAAAATGGGTAGAGTAAAACTGATTGGTTATCAGAGTACACATTAATGTAAATGTTCCGGACATGTTTACACCTATCCCATTGGAAAAAGATGACATAGAGACCAGTGGAAACAGGTTACATATAGACCATTGGTAATAGATGACGTAGAGAGCAGTGGGAACAGATGACATAGAGACAATGTAGACGATATTATAACGTCACTACTGTGACCGACTAACAGTAACGAGTATCCAGGTAAGTGACACAGTGTGCACAAGTTCAACGTTTTTGAAACCATTTAAAATCCGATGTGGTGGATGCATTAATATTTGATAGAAAAAAAAGTAGGTCACCAAATAACCGGATGTTTGTTACACACTTCGATGTGTCTACACAAAGATGTGTCATGAATCACAAAGAAATGCATTTGAAATTTAAAAAAGAAAAAGAAAATGACACTAAAATAACTTGTCTCCATTGTGGTATAATTTAATTCAGGTGAACACAGACAGAATAGAATACATTGGAAAAATATGCAACCGCCTCCACACCCCACCCCACAGCTAAACAAAACTAATGACTCTAGTGTCCCCCTCCCCATTTAAAGTTTTCGGCCAAGGGCTCATAGATACCCACCAACGGCTCCGCACATGGCTCGCCCATTAATTACGTCAACAAATTTTAACTCTAATTAGTCCCCCACGCCCCCGGGTCAACCAATGGCAAACATTCGGTGACACCCTCCCACCCCCCAAGTAAATTACGTCAATTGTTACAAGTATTCACGAAAAATCACCCACCCCTCCCCAAATATAACTTTAAATAACAAACTTCAAACTCCGCCCTCTATTTGTAATGATTGAAATTTAATGTGACTAGTATAACACAATCAACAAGCTGTAACAAAAGCTCAATCTCCAACCATCAAATTTAATATAACATTAGACGGCTCTTCAATGCCCCCACCCACACACACACGCACAAACACAATTTTTGACGCAATTAATGGACGAGCCCGTACACAGATAATCAAACCTTTAAGTCAGCAGGACACATTTATTACAATATAACCTGCAAGTTTTTCGCCTACACAAACCGATAAAAAATAACGGCTAGTACTGTGGACTATCAATTGTAATGTTTGTATCTTATCAACACTTGTCAGCGAGTAGTACAGTACTTCAACTATCACCAACATTTACTTCCTGGTATACACAAAACAACAACAACAACACAATACAACAGGCACACATGAACACTGGAAGTGATCTAAATACATCGGTAGGTAGGTACCCGATTTGTTCTGGCACCTGACCACCGTCATCTGTACTGATTGAGGTAGTTTATGGCACCTGACCACCGTCATCTGTACTGATTGAGGTAGTTTCTGGCACCTGACCACCGTCATCTGTACTGATTGAGGTAGTTTCTGGCACCTGACCACCGTCATCTGTACTGAATGAGGTAGTTTTCACCAGCACCTGATCACCGTCATCAGTACTGAATCATGAGGTAGTTTCTGGCACCTGACCACCGTCATCTGTACTGATTGAGGTAGTTTCTGGCACCTGACCACCGTCATCTGTACTGATTGAGGTAGTTTCTGGCACCTGACCACCGTCATCTGTACTGATTGAGGTAGTTTCTGGCACCTGACCACCGTCATCTGTACTGATTGAGGTAGTTTATGGCACCTGACCACCGTCATCTGTACTGATTGAGGTAGTTTATGGCACCTGACCACCGTCATCTGTACTGATTGAGGTAGTTTCTGGCACCTGACCACCGTCATCTGTACTGAATGAGGTAGTTTCTGGCACCTGACCACCGTCATATGTACTGATTGAGGTAGTTTATGGCACCTGACCACCGTCATCTGTACTGATTGAGGTAGTTTCTGGCACCTGACCACCGTCATCTGTACTGATTGAGGTAGTTTCTGGCACCTGACCACCGTCATCTGTACTGATTGAGGTAGTTTATGGCACCTGACCACCGTCATCTGTACTGATTGAGGTAGTTTATGGCACCTGACCACCGTCATCTGTACTGATTGAGGTAGTTTCTGGCACCTGACCACCATCATCTGTACTGATTGAGGTAGTTACAAGTTGGTAGAAAACATTCATGTATGTACTAACTAGTTCACAACAGAGGTTTAGTTTAGTAAGGTACAATTAATAAGGGAAAGTGGAACTTCTGCAATAAAAACGGGTTGTGGGGAGGGGGGGTGTGTGACAACATGGCGCCTTACTGAATCTGGTTTATTACAAATTGATCCCGTGTCATGAGATTAGAAACAAAGACCGACCCGGGAGGGGGGGTGTAAATAAAACAATACAAGCTACAATCATCAGATAAGAAAAGGTAAGGGGAATCACAAAGTTACAGCATTACTCATTCCTTTGATTATTTTTTTGAAATCGTAAGAACGAGTGTACAAATGTGTGTGTAATGGCCAGCAGTCAGGTGTGAACTACTAGGTATGATCAATGTAAGGCGCAGACAGAATCAATATGTGAGTCTCACTTACCTGGGCTGACTGGCTGAGTGAATCTTTCTTTATCTTACAGAAAATTTCATCTCACAATCAAACACACGCGCTATGTATCAGTATATCCCCCACATCCCCAAGCTGTTAATAAAGATTCTGAACGTATGTCAAGACAAAACAAGATCAAGGCGACAATAAGGGATGGTGGGTGTGAGGGGTGGTGGGTGTGAGGGTGGTGATGTGATGGGTGGTGGGTGTGAGGGGTGGTGGGTGTGAGGGGTGGTGGGTGTGAGGGGTGGTGGGTGTGAGGATGGGGATTTTAGAAATAGATAAAAGTAGGCCTACACTGTCTACTTAATGGTGGGAATGTGAAATCTAATAAAATAATAGCCATTTGGGTTCTGCGTTAAATCGAAAGTAAAGAATTAATACAACAGTATTCCAGTTTAAAAATACAAACATGAAAAAAATCGGATCTGCCCGAAACCAAAAAAAAAAAATAACCTAGCCTACCGATCAAGCCTAAGGGGATATAACTCTATGCAAAGGTTTTTTGCAGGGTGCAGCTAGTATATATATTTATATATAATCCAAAATTCTACTGGTCTTAAATGAAAGGGGTGGATGGTCGTGTGGAAAAGCGCTCGACTGTCAACCTGAGGGTTCGATCTCCGGTGAGGATCAATGGATATTTCAGGTCATTTTGAAAGTCCACCGCTATATTTCCCGGCTATGGTGGGGGGGGGGGTGAAAGAAGGGCAACATAAAAACCGTCCCGTGAGTGATTTACAGGATCTAAGAGATTTTCATCTCATCCTTACCAGGACTTTACACACACAATAAAATTCAATAGCATCATCAATTAGTTTTAATAAATTCAATATACTGCGTCTCTCTGTTGTATTTATCGTGACACTGTTAGTTAAAACTACTGTCTTGTAGTCTCACTTGGTTATTCTTGTACCTTTTTTTTTATTGTTGTTGTAAAGAGCAAGCCAGTCCCGAGACTGCAGTAATAGAACAACAAACAAGGCAACACTATCAGACGTCCACACCCCCCCCCTCACCCCATCCCCCGAATGTTTTCATTAGAGATGACTAAAGATCAAGTTAGAACAATAGCAATGGTGACGTGGAGTTCTCCAATCAAACCCTTTGTGTTTGTCTTGGGGGTGAACGGGAGAACGTGGCCGCCGGGTTCACATAAACATACAGGGATCTCTGCCTGCATGCGGGGGGGGGGGGCTGCGCCGTCCATGACAACAAGACAGCGGCCATGACAACAAGACAGCGGCTGAATACATTTAGGTCTCAAATGACGCCCGACTGTAAGGCTAGAAATATGGCGAGTTATATTATATTCATACTTCAACCCATGTACGAGTGCTTTTGACCAAAAAAAAATGTTCAAGAGATGGCGAAAGATACTAACTTCTAACAACAAAATGTTCAAGAGATGATGAAAAAGACGAAATTCTAACAACAAAATGTTCTAGAGATTACGAGAGTCTGTTCTCGACACATCAATTTTAATATTAGATGAATCAGTCATTGTGCCGATCTTTGCAGCTAATGAGGGGAAGGTGTGATCGGGTCAAAGGTCAACGCCGACTTGTGGCAACGGTTGTATTAGTGACACCCATAATGATAACATGATTTTAGATTATATGAGAATATTAAAGTTCGAAATATTGAAAGAGAAATCAACAAAGAAATTGTCGTTCATAAACATAGGCTATAGAGACGTCCGAATATAACTGTGATAGCTGACACACAAATAATATATGCTGCGGTGTGACCTGCTCCACACACCATTAAAAAATGTACATTTGATCAGAGAAGGGAGATAAACGTTTCATCCCTCGGGGGGAACAGCTTTAAAGTTGTTTCTACTCTGACTTGTAGTGAGAATAATTTTAAACTGAAACACAAAGGCTCAAGTGTGGCACATCAACAATGACCAATAAAGCGAGCAGGAACTGTTTACAAAGATATATGAAAAGAACGTTGGCAGATTGGACCGGAAGTGGGCAACTTGAAAAGTGAATCTATGCCCCCCCCCCCTTTACAAATTGTTTTCATCTGTTTAAAAAAATCAATTTATAGCATCATAGAATATAGCGATATTTTTTTTTCAGATTCAGTCCAGTATTGTGAAATAATGTGTTGCGTGATATGTGTGAAATAACATTGTGATACATGATATTTGTGAGATAACATTGTGATACATGATATGTGTGAGATAACATTGTGATACATGATAAGTGTGAGATGAGAACTATCTACGTCTAGTACATGACCGGTGGGTTAAATAGCTCAATGACGCCCGAAAGGGACTCTAAAAATGCCGCCCTAGTGTCATGGAAAAAAAACTTACTAAATTTGGGGGAGGGGGGGGGGGAGAGAATGCCGCTTTTTGCTAGTGGCAAAGTTCCCCTTCATAGCTACGCCACTGCAAACCACAATTTAGGAGTGAGCCATTCAAATCATGGGCAGACTATTCAACTGGACGGCCAGGACGCAGTCTTCGGCCAACAACGACACAAGTCTTTTTAAGAAAACAATTCAACATGTTTTTAAATATACACGGTGTTAATTTAATACATCAGCTGTATTACTGTCATGATATGTAGCTCTCATCTGACTGAAAATATTTTATTTTTTATTTTTGTAAGTAAAGTGTATATAGGTGACGTGATTCGGCATTCATTACAGATGTCATTGTTACTGCACCGTGAAAAAAAAATGTGTCATTCACATTTAATGGACTTATTTTTAAAATAGATTTTAAAAAATAACAACTAGCACGCAGCTTTACAAACAGCTTTACAAACAGCTTTACAAACTGCTTTACAAACTACACCGACACTCAAGGAAATGAAAAATAAATTGGTGATATCAGGAAGAGAATCCAAAGTATTCCTTCAATGTTCATTATTACTGGCTACAGAACTGTATCATAGATCAGCATCTCTGAAAGATGACTTTAAAAAAAAGAAAGAGAACACGTATTGTATTTTACTAACCATTAAAAACCGTCAGCAACTCATTAAATGGCGAGGGCATAAAGTCACCAACATATTGTTTCATTCAAAGAAAAAAAAATGTGAAAGGAGTAATTCATGAACCGACTACATGTACTAGTACAGGCATGGCCAACATACGGCCCGCGGGCCACATCCGGCCCGCGTAACGAATTTATGCGGCCCGCGAGTAATTTTTCAATATTTACGTTTGCCTGACACTTACATAGTATTAATCAAGTAAATTCAAGATATTTATGGTTTTTCATATAAATTAAACTTTTCGTGCTTATTTGTTATCTATAATCACACTACAAACTCTATAATCTATGTATTTGAAGTGGAACAGTACGCCAGTTCATTCAATGCTTTCCGTAAGTAGCAAACTTGTTAGTAACAACTTGGTCGCTTGGAAGTTAATTTGCAATATTAATTCGTTTAATGGATGTTTATTATCATCGCATTAAAAAAGCAATTGCTTTCTTAATTTAAAAATGGAATTAATTTTGTTACTTGCTGCTAATATCACTTCGGCCGCAATTTTTTTTCAATTTGAAAAGTGTTTTTTAAAGTACCATATTGACTGGAAAAAATTGGTGAGTGTTACAACAGACATGACAGGAAAAAATATTGGAGTAATTAAACGCATTGAAGATAAAATTTTCGAAATCGATCCCAATCATAAAATTATACCAATACACTGCATTATTAATCAACATGTCCTATGTATAAATGTTTAAAAAATCTATCATGTTACCAAAATATATATATATATATATATATATATATATATATATATATATATATATATATATATACTTCTATGTATTTGTTATATCATAGGCAATTCATTGATTTCCTTGAAGAACTTAATACCACATATTCCGATGTAATATACTACAATAAAATCCGTTGGTTGAGCTTGGGAAAGGTATTAAAGCGTGTGTGGGAGCTTCAAGAGGAAATACGAATTTTTTAGTGCTCAAAGAAAATGAGGAGTTTAATGAATTAACGGATCCAAATTGGCTTTGTGATTTGGCTTTCTCTCTAGACATCCTCACATATTTAAACGAATTCAACACAAGTTTACAAGGAAAAAAAAATTTTGGCTTATGATTTAATGCAGAAATTAAAAGCCTTTAAAATGAAACTTCAACTTTTTTCCACAAATCTTGCTGAATGCAAATTTGATCATTTCCCATCCTTAAAGACCATTTCCGCAATAATTTTAAAAGAAAAAGCTGAAATGTATACTGAAAATATTCTGGCATTACGACTTGATTTTGAAAACAGATTCGAATGTTTTAACACAATAGATAAAATATTGTCGATTGTTAGAAATCTATTTACTGCAAATATTGAAGAAGCTTCTCCAGACATTCAATTAGAATTAATTGAATTACAGTGTGATCAATTATTGCATGATAAATATCGAGAAGAGGGGGATAATTTGTGTAATTTTTATAAGCAATTGGATAGTAAAAAATATGTAAATCTAAAAAATCTTGCCAAAAATATTTAGTAATATTTAGTTCAACTTATATTTGTGAACAGACATTTTCTTTAATGAATCACAATAATAGTCCTACAAGGTCGATATTAAATGATTTACATTTGGAGGCTGTATTAAGATTAGCCACCACAGAAATTGAACCTGGCATTAAAAAGATTTCTATAATTATCATAATATATTTGTTATTATTAAAATGTTTATTTTGTATTATTCTGTATAGATATTTGATGTAAGTTACCTATGATTTATAATTATTCATATTTATATACATATATATATATAAATATATATATATATATATATATATATATATATATATATATATATATATATATACTTCTATGTATTTGTTATATCATTTATAGTCTCATAATAAAAATTTGTTCGTTTTTTGTTTAAAATTTTTGTATTTTTTATTATAATGTTAATTTTATAATTATTATTATTTATAGGTATTTGTTACATTATTTATATTTTCATAATAAAATTTTGTTCATTTTTTGTTTAAAATTTTGGTCTTTTTTACGCCTGGCCCGCGAAAAAAATTTTTTTTTTCAATCCGGCCCGTGACAAAAAACTGTTGGCCATGCCTGTACTAGTATGTGGTTAGACCATAAATCTTGACCTGAACACCAAATATGTTCATTTACAACCCTTTTAGTTCACTCTGGAGAATTCAGTCTGATAAGCTTAAAACTCAAATTATGCAGACCTTTATAAACTATAGTTTTTGATTGCGAGCTAAGAAGTTATTGCTGTAACAAAACTATGTAGCCGATGTTATTGCTGTAACAAAACTATGTAGCCGATGTTATTGCTGTAACAAAACTATGTAGCCGATGTTATTGCTGTAACAAAACTATGAAGCCGATGTTATTGCTGTAACAAAACTATGTAGCCGATGTTATTGCTGTAACAAAACTATGTAGCCGATGTTATTGCTGTAACAAAACTATGTAGCCGATGTTATTGCTGTAACAAAACTATGTAGCCGATGTTATTGCTGTAACAAAACTATGTAGCCGATGTTATTGCTGTAACAAAACTATGTAGCCGATGTTATTGCTGTAACAAAACTATGTAGCCGATGTTATTGCTGTAACAAAACTATGTAGCCGATGTTATTGCTGTAACAAAACTACGTAGCAATAGATGTTATGAAAGAGATCGACTGTCCTGTAATGCAGGCTTACAGTTTGACCTACATATTACTAAATATAAACTGAGCATGACGGCTGAGATAACGTTGTTCGTTACATTTCAAGTCCACCCATCATAGAAGTAAACAAACCTTGTACAGAGTTTACTGGACTTGTAACTCAGTTGGATGGACATATAACTCAGTTTACTGGACTTGTAACTCAGTTTACTGGACTTATAACTCAGTTTACTGGACTTATAATTCAATTTGATGGACTTATAATTCAGTCTGATGGACTTATAATTCAGTCTGATGGACTTATAATTCAGTCTGATGGACTTATAACTCAGTTTAATGGACTTATAACTCAGTTTAATGGACTTATAACTCAGTTTAATGGACTTATAATTCAGTTTAGTGGACTTATAACTCAGTCTGATGGACTTATAATTCAGTCTGATGGACTTATAACTCAGTTTAATGGACTTATAACTCAGTTTAATGGACTTATAACTCAGTTTAATGGACTTATAATTCAGTTTAGTGGACTTATAACTCAGTCTGATGGACTTATAACTCAGTTTAATGGACTTATAACTCAGTCTGATGGACTTATAACTCAGTTTAATGGACTTATAACTCAGTTTAATGGACTTATAACTCAGTTTAATGGACTTATAACTCAGTTTAATGGACTCAATAAACACGGTGACAGAGCACAGCGAGACAGTTAAAAAATATTTGCTAAATAAACAGTGTAAGCTAAAGGAAAAGAGAGTTTTCACTATTTAGAAGAGTTTTGGTCGTTATATTGAACGTGGATATTCATGCTAATCAATGATTTTGTCTATCTTGGCAAAGTAAGAGTAAGGTTGGGGAGAGGGGGGGGTGTTATCGGAAAATACCAGAATGTATAAAAGTCCAATATTGTGACTCCTAGTTCATGTAATGGGGATGGGGGGGGGGGGGTCAAAACTTAGTTTCCCCCTTAACTTCAGAAAGAATCTGAGAACCACTACTTATTAAATTCAATTTTAATTGCCAACAAATACTATTACAAAAGGACATGTAGTGTAGTGTTTTTAGTGGAACAACTTTAATATATATTTGTGTGTGTGTGTATTCTAGTTAGCTGAAATTTCGCACATTTAAAACATGTACAAAGGAACATGTTCAACCAGTAATTTCAATTCAATGTGCATACCCCCCCCCCACACACACAGACTTCAAGTGCGAGTAATTTAACAATAATGGTAAAAGCCCATCACACAACACTGACTTCCATGTCATCAAAAGGACGACTTCCCTGTTTGTTAACAAAAAAAAATGAAAGAGAGAAGATTTGTAGATACGTGTACACATCCGGTTTGGTGAACCTGAGAAGGACGATTATCTGTACTCAAGTATAACCTTACTTTGTAAATTAACGTTAACTTACTAAATGGAATTTACATTTTAAAAAATTGTCGAAGTTTTCAAAGACAAACAGGATCGGGAGAACGATAATATCACAAATGGTATATCGATCGTATTTCGCGAATTGGGTCATTTTACTTTCTCCCTACAACAAACACCTTTCACTAGTTGACCACAGCCAATCAAAATACCTCAGTTTATTATGCCCGCAACAAAGGCTAAAATTAGAAACGGGATTTCCCACTCACTCATCGTTGTGGGGGTAAACAGGTGCGTTAATGATCTCCTCCAGTCGGGTGACCCGAGTTGTTGGACAACAATCCATCCAAAGATGATCATCGACCCACACTCGGCGCTTAATCACCTCAACACGCCATTAGTCATTAGGGCGACGCAACCGTGTCAGACAATAAATCAAACATTGCGGAGGACTTTAGAGTGAAGGTGTAATTTAATACAAATATAAAGGGGGTGGGCGTCGGGGGGTGAAAGAATTGTACGGTCCACTGAACATTATATCATATTAAATATGAATTACGAGTGTCGCTAATCCCAGAGCGTTTTAAGTGCGATACTCAAAAGCCAACACATGCAAAAACGATAGTCGTATAGTGCGATACTCAAAGCCAGCACATGCAAAAACGATAGTCGTATAGTGCGATACCCAAAGCCAGCACATGCAAAAAACAATAGTCGTATAGTGCGATACTCAAAAGCCAACACATGCAAAAACGATAGTCGTATAGTGCGATACTCAAAGCCAGCACATGCAAAAACGATAGTCGTATAGTGCGATACTCAAAGCCAGCACATGCAAAAACAATAGCCGTATAGTGCGATACCCAAAGTCAACACATTCAACGACAACAGTCTTATATAAATGTATTAGGACGTATCTTTGAGGCCCCCTGCATTAATTACCATTATTAGATATGCGATGAACTCGAGTCGCTGGGTAACCTCCAAATCATGCCCCATGTGAATATAGAAAAAAATCCTTTTGAAAAAGTTACAACCAAGTCTTCAATGACAACTGCCCACGTTGCTATCAGCCAAGGAATGTGTGTTCCAAGGAAGTCTGCTCAGCTAATCTATTACGGCTGCTCCTCTGTGGGCACCCGCCCCCCCCTCCTCTAACCATTCCCTCGACAACACTATCAACCCCACTGTTTTTGAGGTGAAGTAATGCCATTATCAGACGTCAGCATCTCGTGATGCTGAACTATCATATCCTCCACTCCTCCCCGAGCTGATAACGTTTGGATCTTTAAGAGCTCTACCCCCACCACCACCACCACCACCCCGCGCCCTTTGCCAATATATATAAAGTACCATGGTACTGACGCCCCACTCACTACCACCGATGTATGTAAATCTGTTGCCAGATCATTCTCTGTAGGGAGATACAGACACACCCTGGCCCCATTGATTATGTATAGACCCGATCTATAAGTAGGAGGAAAAACGTTGTGTCAATACTGTAAACACGCAGCCGGCACAACATTATCTATGTGTGTGTGTGTTTTTTTTAAAACAGCCTGACAGACATAAACGTGTTAATCTTGTACACACTCACACACACAGTGTGTCAGGTGGTAGTTGGAGGTAAAGCTGACAAGCCTGTCAAAAATGTAGGGGTTATATTGTGGACTTAGTAAGAGTCTAATAGCTTTGTGAACATATGTCAGGTGTGTGATATTAATTGACCCAACAAATTCCCTGATTTAATTGAAATTAAATAAATTAACCACTACTATACATAAGACATTTTTACATGTAAGATTGTAAAATCTAATAATAGGTCAAGTGTTAGTATTGTTCATATAATTGGGCAGTAAAAAAAAATTAAGAACAATGACTACAAAAGCTACAATCAAGTATACTTCTGTTGTATTATGTTTGTACACCAAAATCCACTAGTATGCATGGTTTAGTTATCTGACAAACCCCTGCCCTAGAGGAAGACAGTTTGTACCAATGCTACCAGCCAGCAATCTTTAGATCAGACAAGAAGTAGACAACAAGAAAACATCAGACCAATGGCTGTGTGTCAGCTCTTCCTGGCTCAGAGGTAGATAAATCAAATGAAAGTATTTCATCTGGATGAATAATGAAGACGAGTCAAACTAAACTTGAGATCATACCATATCAAGAAATACAGCACACTTGTAAGGAGATAGACAAAAGTTGCCAAGAGTGATAACACTCAGAACTAGCTAGAGGAAAACAAATTATAAGACATCAGGTTATCATAACCTAAAGGCTAAAATAAAAGTGGCAGCTATCTCAGTAGACACAGGCAATAAAAAACAACCACTACTTCAACTAGTTGTGTAACAACACTAGTATAAAGGAAACACCTCAACTGTATGAAGAGTTGTGCCATTTAAATTTAAAAAAAAAAATTACTCCGGCCATATAAAGCTGAATCCAACTGAGTCTTTCAAACTTAACCGGCTGTGTAGGTGGGAGGGGCTGATGTGTAACAGGTAGAAATAGAAAATCTGCCTGATCTGGTAGACTTAACAACAAACTCGGTTTACTTAGAAATGACATGTTACACAACTAAGAACATTAAATGACATGTTACACAACTAAGACCATTAAATGGCATGTTACACAAATAAGAACATTAAATGACATGTTACACTACTAAGACCATTAAATGGCATGTTACACAACTAAAAACATTAAATGGCATGTTACACAACTAAGACCATTAAATGACATGTTACACAGCTAAGAACATTAAATGACATGTTACACAGCTAAGACCATTAAATGACATGTTACACAACTAAGAACATTAAATGACATGTTACACAACTAAGAACATTAAATGACATGTTACACAGCTAAGAACATTAAATGACATGTTACACAACTAAGAACATTAAATGACATGTTACACAACTAAGAACATTAAATGACATGTTACACAGCTAAGAACATTAAATGACATGTTACACAGCTAAGAACATTGTGTTCAGACTTATACAAGTTTTTTTCTGGGTTTTTTTTTTGTTTAAAATAAAAAATAAAATATTATAAAAAGATTTTACAGGATAATTTTTAAAAAAATTACTAAAATAAAATATAACAATTTTTCAATCAGTAAATGAATTACATGTAAATTAATTAGGGTCTACTGGTAAACTGATGTAGAACAGAATCTTACCTTGACACAGCGACTTTTAACCAGGAGTGATCTTTCCGTCTTTGCATTTTCGCCAATAAATATAATATTGCAAGGCTTTATTTCCATCTGTACAGGATGGTAGTCAGGTTCATCATTAATGCCAGATAAATCCAGTCGTGGGACTGAACTTTGAGATGCTCTCTGTTTTTGATTCTCTTTTCTCTTTTTGGCTAACTGACTACTATCAAATATCTGAGATACATTACCAGATTTTGAACGGCTGCTTTCCATCTTTTTACGAACTGCAGCAATTTCATTTTCTATTTCAGAGCTAACGCTGTCTTTAGTAGTAGTATTATCTACAGAGGTTTGTACTATGCTTGTTGGTGTGACACGTTTTCTCGGTGAAGGGGCATCACTATCTGTACCCGATTCATCGAAGGCTAATTTTGTTTTTCTGTTCCCATCAACTGAGTCAGAGGAACTAATCACATCTGTTGCTATTTGACTAGGATCTGAGTTTTGCTTTTTTAACCTCTGGGCAATGATGCTGGGAATGCCTTTCACTGGCTGGTGACCACTTGGTTTTTCATGTGGTGTGTTCGTTATGTCCTTTGTTGCAACAACGGAAACTGCTGTATGGGATGTGTCATTTACAGCATGGCTGGTATCAAAAGCTTCCAAATTTTCTTCAGACTTGTTCCCCATGACTAGAGGTGGCACCAGAGTTTTCTGATTGCTTGTAGCTTCAGGTGGCTTTGGTGCAGCACGCTGTTTTACTGATGGTGTGGCTTTTATCAATGTAACTGGAGCAGCATCCTTTTTTTCTACAACAGCTTTAGAGACATTATGATCATCAGGTGTTTTGAAAATTTTACTTTGAGAGAAAACTTTATTGTTTATCACTTTGTCCTCCTTTTGAATAATATTTGCAGTATCACTAGCATTGATCACTTTTTCATTTTTCTCCTTTACAAAGTCATTTTGGCCTTCACTAACAGGCTCATAATTTTTCACTCGCTTTGGCTTTTCTCGCCTGGGGCTTAGTTTTGACTTACTAAATATTAAGACTGGTTGACCATCATCTTTAGAGTCTTCCTGTTTATCCTTGAATGGAGCAACAGGCACAACTGGGCTAGATTTCTTGTAGCTAGTTGCTGCTGATGCTGGAGCAGAAAGTGGAACTGGTTTGACAGCGGCACTCGGCTTCTGAACAATAGTGGGCTTCACGCTGGCTGTGGTGCGCGGTGTAGGGGTGGGACGGGTGCCAGTGCTGGATTTGGCACTGCCAAAATAACTGCTTCTCTCTAAAATAGTTGCTTTTGAATCACTGACAGAATCAGTATGATGAGTAAAACTTGACGAAGAGTTATTATATGAAGTTGAACCTGCATTTGACATCAAGGTATCTGACGACGGTTTTGAACTTTCTGATGAATTACTAGATAGAGAGTGAGGTAGTAAAACAGGTTTGGCATGAAGTTCTTGGTGTAGAGGTCTTGGAGAAGTCACAGGAGATGGACTTTTTATATTTGATCTTTCACTGTTATTTGCATGAGGGGATACAACTGGAGACAATGGCCCCAAATCAGTATTTAAACTCAAGTTAGGGGGAGTTGTGGACAAAGGCGAAAATGCACCAGAGTCTGGCTTTCGTCTACGAGTAAGTAATTCATTTGTACTTGATGCTGAAGCGGATTCAAAAATAGTACGTACATTTAAAACTGTATTAGGCTTAGGAAGTTCATCTTTGGGCAAGTCTTCATGCTGGTGTATTGGTTTTGATGTATTATCATCACTTTCTAGGCTGCTGGTGTCTTTGTGTGTTTGAATAGGGGGTGTTTTTTCAATTATAATAATATCTTCCCTAGCCAGGTCAACATCAGGGGCTTCAGATTTATGTGACGAATGTGAAACCTTATCTCTATTCCACTTGGAACCAGACAGGCGATGGGATGCAGAAATACTGTGACCATAAGATGGATGTGGTTTGTAATGAGCATCATTGAGACCATCTACACTCCTTGCTTTATGGGCCTGGGATAGCCTGGATGTTGACAGATGAGAGGGTTTTTCCACAAAGACTGCCACTGAACCATTGTGTGCAGGCTCTTTAAAACTGACTGACTTACTTTTTACATCATTTTCAGCACTCAGCTCATCCAAACTGGTAGCCCTTTTCAAATGGCTTACATTCTCCCCCCTTGCTGTTAGTGATTTGTATTTGTCTAGAAGCCTATGTACAAATCCTGAGCCAGGTCGATATGTTATTTCAGTGTCATCTTCATCCAGTTTTTGTTCTTGCTCTTTAACAGATGATTCCGACTTCACAATAGTCCGACTATGTGCTGGCACAGTATGTTTGATTCCTAGCTGTATAAAAAAGGGGTTATCATGAACAGATTTTATCTTTTCTAATGTTGCCCTGTTTTTATTATATGACGGAGGGGCATCACCGTTCTGCTGACTAAAAGATTCTGATCCTTCAATTGAGAAAACATCATCCATTGCACTCATGATTATGATACTAAAGCTGTCTTTTTAAAAGACAAGTTTAGGTATAAATTAGTTTTAACAGTTCATTTTCTTGGTATGTCCATGATAAGGGACATGAAACAACCACTCCTTATCTTTCAAAGAAATTAAAACGATTTTTTTCCAAAACTAGTTGATGGCTTTCCAACATCATTGTGCAAACATATTAAGTATAATGTTTTTAAAAGATTTACCTTACTTTTAATGCAGTCTGCTCTAGATTCAAAGAATTTTTATGAGTGTTACTTTATTAAATAATTAAACTCCAAAATGTACTTGTATTTGTAGAATTCAATTTCTTGCCTAATAAGGAAAGTAAACACAAGTAACTAATTTAGTAATTAATATTAAAAATCTGTAACATTACAAATAATCGCCAGAATCGTTGTATATCCACATGAGTGTATTCTTACAAAATTTAGTCTTCATAATAAGACTCATCTAAAACAATCAATGTATCAATTTTATTAATCACAGAATAAGTCAAGTTGACTCCCACAGAATAACCACCCACTTAATCATATCATTGTAATGTAAGGTTGACAGTCAAACTGTACGTCACAGAAGGTATGCCGGAAGACGACAATCATGTAAAATCATTGGTTCATGAATTTTTTTCTTTAGTAGTGATTTTTTTGTATCAGGGTTATAAAAGCATTTTAATGCATTCCATACAAATACATTTATAAACTAAATATATAGTAACCTGAAAACCAACTCCAATTAACAGAATGTAGCTATTACTTTCTGGTCACCAGCTAGCGTTAGGTCCCTACTAGACCGTACACTGTCTATGGCGTCTATGGATGGGCTCTACTTGCCACCCACATATTCCTACAGTTCAAAGAAAAAACTTTACAATAAAAGCTCTTTTATCAAAACTTTTTTTCCTTATTAAGTTAGTAAAAACAATATTGTCTTTGTACAGCAAAATAAATTACTTTTCACATATTTTTTTTATTATATTTTCTTGGTGCGAAACTACAATACGGAAGCACGCCCCCAAAGTGTATCCTTGGCAACACTGGATGGCGTTCGATTGTGATGGCTGTCTTTAAAGGGGGGAAATAGAAGAATAGTTTTATGCTGTTTTCATGTGATTTACAAAAAATAAATATTTAAAATAATAAAATTACAATGTCCACAGCCGCAAAGGCGCCTGTTACGATTGGACCAGAATCGTGGAAAAACAGATCACTCAGAGGAATGAAACTAGGCCTCACTGTCATTTCGAACAGTGATCGAAATTGTGATATCGGTAGGTCTACTGATACTTTACCACATATAAGAGATGTTCTAGCAACATTAAGCAATGATGAAATTCGAAAATATATGAGAGAAGTAAGAGTTGTCGTTGCAAAGCTACGAGAGAGCCTAATTGAAACCAATGAAGAAATTAAAGCCCTGACTAGAGGCAAAGAAGCACTTGAAAGAGCATTGGAACACACTCGTAAAGATATTCAGTTGAATAAAGACTCCAAATTTATCCGACTTACTCGCCCACCTGTTGAAAAGGTAGAAGTTTTTCTTTTTAATTCTAACAATCTTAGATTATTTAAATAATGGTACCAGGGCACTATATATTTGTATTATAGAGAATGACTAAAAATGTATATAATACACACACACACATATATATATAAATATATATATATATATATATATATATATATATATATATATTATTGACACTTAAAATGGTTAAGGAAAAATTACTATTAAATTACTATGAAGGACCATGATGGCGCTGATGACCTCTTAGATGCTGAGTATTCTCATTTGATAAATTGTAAAAAGACTTTAGAGATTCAACTGAAGTCTGTACAGCAACATCTTCAGGTATTTTTTTTTCACTTTTATTTGTTACTTTAAAGACCTTACCTATACAAACAAACATACTAAAACTGATTTGTCATTTTTCAAAAGATATAAGGCATAGGTATTTATTATCATTATTATTTAAATTAATGTTAACAAAGTTTCATTTTAATTTCCAGTGTCTTGAAAGTGTAAGAAAAAGAACATTTTCAAATTTACAAGAACGTTCCAGAGTTTTGGATATATTGTGTCAATCATTATCGGCAGTCTTGAGACCAGAAAGAGACAATTTAGTTTTAAAGCCTAATCGCAGTCAAGTGGAAGGAAGATTGTCAATGGTTGACCCTAGCAAGTAGGTTGGGATTTTTCCGGGCACTCATCTTAAAATTTCCATCAGTTGGAGCCCCTCTGGCGCACACAAACGCCTACCAATTTCTAGGTCATTTACTGCAGAATTTTGCATCAGATGTGTTCCTTATATGCATTTGGTTTACACAACCTCCTCACAACAACTCTGGCTCAGTCCATGGCAAAATTTTTAGTTTGGTTTTAATTTTTTTTTTAGCTCATTGTTGGTTATAGTAATATGAACATTTATGAAACATCCACTTCGAATATTAAAAGTCTAGGTGTTGTTTATTTTAGTTGAAGAAAGATACTTTATTACTTATGTTACCCAGTGTGTACCATTTTTAATCACTTGAATGATTCTTAATTCAGTGGTGGATATTACATATCATTTCAGGATGGGCTCTGACAAAATTGATCCATTTGGCCCATATACTCCACATGTTGACAATGTTCTTGGTGATGCAACAGATGCAAGAAACCAATCTGCTTATTTGCGCCAGGAGCTTAGAAATACTATTGATCGTGTTGAGAAACTAAAACAGGCCGCTCACAAATCAGTGAATGACGGTCTTACACGAAAAGTTTCTGAGACTGTAACCCTAAAAGTAAGATACTTCCTGAATTATATTTGATCGCTGTTAACAATGCAATGTTATTTTGTAATGTATTATATATAATATGTATATATTCTGATAAAATAATGTAACATTCCTCTATTTCATTTAATCTCTTTTTTTTTACATCAGCAACATTTAAATCTTGGCTTAGGAGAAAACAGACATGCACTGCACAGGGCTCAACGTTGGTATGACTCAACAGAAAGAGCATTTGGATACACTCTAGTAAGCTAATTTAATCCTTCCTTAAAATTTTCATTTTATTAATAGATAAACATGTTAAAGAATGAAATATTTCTGAAGATTGATTCAATTTAAATTTAATTAAATTTAAATTCAATTTTTATAAATTTGGCATATGGTAATTAAAAAATAACTTAAACCAAAAATATTTTATATAGAGAGAGCAACAATATTTTTAATTAAAGTGCATAGAAGATATGCACATATACATGTATTTAGTAAATTCGTACTGAATTGTAACTTTTCAAATATTTCGCCATAAATTTTAGGGTCCAGTTAAATATTCAGATCTTAGAACCAGTGAACTTTTTGACAGACCACTAGTTCGTCTATACCAAAGACATCCAGGTACACAACTTCCTGAGGCTCAGGAGGTCATTAAAGTAAGACTAATACTTCTTGCTCTTTTTCAATCTAAAATTCATTTCCATCACATAAATGTATACATTTAAATGATTTATTATGAAATTTAGGTGAATGATTAATGAATGTCAGTGAAATTAGTCTCAAATGAATGTGTAGCCTATAAAAAAAAAAAGTAAAGTTTCCCTTCTTGGCCCTAACGGGCCAAATGGGGCTGATGAAGTGTAGAATCCATCTGTTTCCATAACCTCGGCATATGAAGGGATTGTGTGGTTAGCACAAGGCCCAGCCGCCTTTACTTCCCCAACTTATGTCAGGTACCCATTTTAAAGCTGGGTGGACTTGTGGGACGACTTTGCACCAAATTTCACCTGGAAAAATTCCATGGGCCTCACTGAGTATCAAACCCAGGAGTCCCAGGTTGACAGTCGAGTATCTACACCACTCGGCCATCCGCCTATACCCATACTTAAATTTAAGACACTGCTTCATTTTGTAAAAAGATTAAAGTTTATACATTTTACATTTAATTAAAACTGAAAATGTTTAGAAAAAAAAATAGATGAAAAATACTAATAATTACAGCTCTTGTAATAATTACATGCAAAGGATGAATAATACATTTTTTCCCCTTAGTCTGGAGATGGGATGTTGCAGTCTCTTACAGCAACTAGTAGAAACATTGGCATGTTGAAAATTGTCGAAAGGAAATTAAAAGATGATAAAAGAAGTAAAAGTGCTGCGGCTGACATAGACAGCAATGTCATACGCATGCGTCGCAGCAAAAATGACCATCGTTGGTGTCTTGGTACAGCATTTTAATTGCCTCAAGTGAAAAATAATTAAGCAACATAACTCCAAACAGGTACATGTAATGTGATAATGATTTTGGTAAAAACTGTTCCAGAAAAGAATTTTTGTTCAGTCTTGGCCTAGCAAGCTGATTATTTTAAGATGTATTATTATCATTTAAATATTTACCACTCATCTGCACATTATAAATGTTGTGTTAAAATATAAATCTACACTTCAGTTGCTTTTATTAATGACTTTACACAAGTCCTAATGCACTTAAAACTTTTTCTTAGCTTATGAGGTTTAAATTTGTTATTTCCATAATTTTAAATATGCTTTTCATAATCACTTAAAAGGTTCAAAAAGAAGATTAAAAGAAATTGGAAACTCACTTGTAACAGATAAATATATGAAGAATTTTTTTTTTCAGAATTCTGGAGAGCTATTGTACTTTTTTTAAAATACATAAATAGAAGCTCTAGGTAATTTTTGTTGATATGCTGTTAGAAAAACTGAATGTTCTATTTAATTATCCTTCTTACTGATTTCATGTTTTTTAAAGCTGTCTCTTTTATATTAAAAAACAACAACACAGTATTGAATTGTACAGCATTACGTTTGATGTTTTTTTTTTATGAGATCTGAGCTGTTTTTTTTAGCAGACTATTTTTTTTTTTTCACAATGCTTTATCTCTCTATGTACAAAAATTAAAAACAGCATTTTTCATGAATATTTCCTAATTATTTGAGATTAATATTGAAACTTTTTTTCATATTATACAAAATTGGTGAATTGACATGTTGATTTTATTTTTACTTTTTTTTAAAGAGTGAATAGAATACAAACTATGCAGTTGCTTAATTACTATGCTGGTATACCCAATACCCTTGGATTATTTATAAAACATAAGCATTACAACGCATAATAGTTAACTTTATGCACTTAAAAATCTATATAAATCATTTTAATATATTTTGATGCACCTATTTTTTATATCTAAATATGGTTTAAAGTAATTTTTTTTTTTAATTACTGAATAAATTATAAACTCTTTTTCCATTTTTTAAATACATTTTTTATCCACACAAGCATAGTTTTTTTTTTGTGACTTGATAAAAAACTTAAAAATGGCTGTGATACCAAATGTCTCATCTTTTAACCACTTTTTGTATATTTACTTGTCTATCATTTTTTTCTTAATTTACCTTTCTTCAGAAAAAAGCTGAAGGAAATTTTCTGAGTATCAGTCATGAACATCATGTTTTGTATTTTTTAAATGAATTTAAGTAATTATTTGCCCCCCAAAATAATAACAATTATTTAAATTTGCTAAGTTCTTTACACTATGTTGAAGTTAGTGTACTTCTAAGATAAATGATTTTCTAACAGTACAAATCTTGAAATAACATTTCAAATGGGAAACCACATTTTATTGTTACTTGAAAATGATTTTCTTAACATCATTAATAGTGATTCATATACATAAAGCAAACATTGTTTCTTGATAAAAATTATTGAATGTAGTCAAATAAGATTTTACATTTTCAGTATTATTTAATATATAACCCAGTGTTCATTTTCTTTTGAAGTGCTGAAGTATTTTAAAATTTGGAATAAGAATATCATGGATTTCAATTTATTTTATAAGACATATCAATTGCTCTTTTAAAATTAATAATTTTGCAAAACCAACTATTACTTTAATATATTTTGTTTGCAGAAAGCAATGGTTTTGTACTTTGGTTTTAAAACATAGTTAATGAATAAAATGAAAATACTTTTTTTTTATGATTATAAATTTATTGATATTTTTTGAATGTAGAACAGAAGATTAGTATTAGTTTGAAATATATAAATAGATTTAGAAGAGTTTTCTTTTTATTTGTAATCCTATTCTGATTACTTTATCAAGAATCTTTTTTTCTTGAAATACACAAATTATGCACAACTCTGCAAGTATTTCTTATAATTCATCAATGTGCTGTGTTCTGTTAGTAACTGTAAAAATTCGTTCAAGTATTTCTGGTTTGTATAGGTTGAAATATTCTCTCTTAAAAACAAGATAACTGTTTTAAAAAATGCCACTTCACACCAATATATTTTCCCTTAAAGTGAAGTTTATTGCTTTGATTTTTGCACAGTACTTCTAGAAATCAAGCACAAATCTTTACATATCACAAGATGGATTATTGGGTCTCTAAGTAAAAAAAAAATTCATTTAAATATAATATTGGTAAATTTGAATTTTCTAAAATTAATTTAAGATGATACTTAAGAATTAAGTGAAATTGCAGGCTTTTTAAATTTTATCAGTGATAACAATATCTAGCTTAAAAAAAAAATATCTTAATGGGGGGAAAAAAATCTTAAAAGAAAAACAGTGAAATCCTCTGAATAGAAATGAAATGCTTTATTGACTGCCTGGAACATTTTTTTTCTCACATCTCTTGTTAAAAAATGTATGCCAACATACTACTGATTTAACACACAAATAATGCACATACCAGGAGCATCAAATTAAAGTAAATCATTAACAATTCAGTCCAATATGAATGCAATCTTTATCAATATCTAGAGGTTGTAAACATGAAAAAAACGCAGCTGCTATAGATCATAGATTTTACAACTGCAGTATTATAATGTACTACATCTAAACTTAAAAATCTTTTGGAGCTATTACAAGTAATAAAGAAGGTTAATATCTGACCAAAACAAATGAGTAATGAAAGGTGTAATGTGACAAGAGCTAAAGTGTGGACAGCTGAATCTTGAATTAATGTCAAGAAGTTTTTTTTTTCAACATATGTTATAGCACTAAAAACTGAAACACTTTTGTGATTTTTAAGCATACAGAATTGGCTTAGAGAACTGAACTTTGGTTCAACCATTGGGGACACATGCCAATACTATTTTTCAAACTAAAGATATTTAAAATAAAAATAAGTGTAACATAAAGAAAATGTCTGGAAAAAAAATGCTTGGTAGTGGTATAAAGTATAATTAGTACAAATTGAATGAAAATCTTTAAACAAATATGTTCTAGTGTGTTATTTTTGTGTTTTCTAATAATAAATATAAGAGCCAAAAAATGCAAATGTTTGCCATAATTTTGTTTCAATACAACTTTTTTTTTTCCAAAATTGACAGTGACAAATTTTCTTAAGACATAAACTGCTTGAAAAAAATAGATGATTGCTAGTCCCTCCAAAGAAACAGCATAAAATTCTAGTGACTTAGCACTATTTCAACTACAGATGACAAAAACTGTACATATGAAATAATATTCTACAGATAATGAAAGTAGTTGTAGACTCCTATAGAAAATTTTTCTCAAGGAGAGCCAAGAAAAGTAACAATTTATATTCATTTTATGTGTTATTCTTTTTTTTTAAGTAAATTTCTCTCAATATATTATTTTTTGTTTAGCTCAAGTCAGTACACCTACAATCCATAATTGCTTGATAAATCAAAATCATACATGAGCAACTAGATAGCTAAAATAAAGACATTGATAAATATCTAAATATTTACAAAGCAAAGCTGATGGCTAAAGTAGTTATTTTTGTCTAACAATGGTTTGCTAAAAAAAAATTAAGTTATGTCACATTTGATTTTTTTTTTTTTGTTAAGATGGAATGCATGCAATTTAAAAGCTCATTCACTCTTAATCAACACTTTTTTCAACATCAGGACTCAGAAATACATATAAGTAAACAGACTAAAAAAAAACAAAAAAACTACAATATAACTTTTGAAGTTAATCTGAATAACCTAGTCTATATTATCTTATCTCCTTTAAAAGACTATGTTAAATGATTGGTTAAGTTTGTATAGCATTTTTCAGTTTTACTAAATGACTAATTGATTTTCATGTTTAAAATTTTTTATTGGAATTTAAATGTTTTTGACAATCTGGGATCAAAATGGAAGGACATTTCACTGTTGAAATAAACATTGGATGATACCGGAATTTTTTTTCCCACCAGTTTAATGAAACTCATCCAATGTCTTACTTGAGGAAAAAAAAAATCAACTTAAAAATACAAATAAATAAAAACAAACAAAAGACTTCAAAAATTGCACTGTATCAAAAAAATCTTAATGCATCATACATAATTACATCTCCCTGTAATATGTTTTCTTATGTAATAATTATGTACAGTCAGTCACCAGTGAATATATAATAGCTCAAAACTGAAACATTAAAAAAAATGGATTAGTAGATTTAACAAGTCTATTTTTAAACTAACTAGATAAATAATAAAAAAAAAAAAATGAATAAATTATGTAACATCTTTCAATTCCATGATTTAATTAAGATTAAATTAACACATTAACCCTGCTGCCAGGAAGTTGATGAAACTAATAGCGAATGTGTTCATATTTATAAACGGTTTAACTTTCCTTATTTAACTGTTTAAATATTACAGTTGGGAAAAAAAAGAGCACAAGTGCCAAGCATAATATACACAGACAGACCAAATGGTAATTCTACTACAAGTAAAAAACAATCCATTTGAAAAGGTGTAAAATCTGCAATGAATAATTAAACGACAGCAGAGAGAAGTTTAAAAATAATTAATACAATCCAAACAAAATAACGCATTTTTCTTTTTAAATTTATCAGTTCCCACAGAAAGGAATGGTGTTGAGTTTCAGCAGACAATTGCAGTTCATAAAATCTGCTTGTGTTAAATAACATTCTAAGTTTGGGGGAGAGGGAAAGAGAAAAAGAAAGTGTGACAGACAAAAAATAATGAAATAAACCACAGACAATCAGTTTAAAACTGCCACCCAATGTTCCCATTTTTAAAAACAGAACATAGATTTGTTTATGTTACTGTACATGTAGTGTATATTAACTTTTTTTCAACATTGAAATATATTTTAAGCCTAAAAAAGTTTTTATTTAATGAATAACAAATAACTTTTAACTGGCAATTTTTTTTCTGACAAACATCTGGCATATAAAGCCTGAATATCTAGAGTTTATAAAAAAATTATTCTGGGCAATACTTTGACAGTATTTTATTTCATTTGTGTCAGATTTAGTATCAGAAAAAAAATTATTTTAATATGCTGGTTACAGAAACAATTAGAAGAAAAAAAAAATAGAGGACATTTCCACAAATTTGTTGAAAGTAAATAAATAAAATTTTAATCTTCAATTTGGAAATGTAACAAGATAAAAATGAGCAAAATGATGTTTAATTCTCATCAAATATATCGAAAATAATGTAACAATAAATACGTAAAAAATGTATAACCTCAATCCATCAGAAAATTTAGATTTAAGCACAGCCACATAAACCAAAAACGGAAAAAAAAAATTAAAAAAAATATGAACATAAATGAATAACAGAGTCTTTTTTTTTTCTTTTCTTCGTTTATGAAACTTTCATCTTTGTACCAGTACAGAAATGGTTTTCTCACAAATAAATTTGTAATTTGGTAGGGGGAAGGGGGAGCCCGAGGGACCAGACATAAACCAACAGACATGACGGTGAGAAAGATGATGACAACAACCAATGCTCATGGTAAAAAAAACAAGGAAACCACCTTCTAACAATCATATCGATAAGGAACAAACTATGACTTTTTATATGATGGTAAATTATAAGAATAATAATCATTATAATAAAAAATAAAAAGACAACCTCACTGATGATATGAGATGGTGAGAACAGACAATGGAGAAGAAAAAACAACATGCATTTATTCTAGCAAGCACACCCCTCTTTGTTCGGAGGTTGATCAGTATTAATGGGATTGCGTGGTGTTGCGGGCTTATGTTGTACACCAGATTCTGCAGCATTAAGGTCCAAGCTAAATGAGAAAAAAAAAATGTTAAAGGTTAAGTTTTATACTGAAAAGAGAATAAATTATAATTACGTATACAGGTGTTTTATGCTATTTTGTTGCACGATAAAAATATTTCATTTTAGTTTTACTGTTACTTTATACTTTAAAATATTTATTAATATTATGCCAATTATTTTGTTGCATAATTCAAAATAAGTCCCTGAATGTTTTTTTTTTCATTTCATAGTATATCTTTAGCAATTTAAGCCCTACTGATCTGAGGGCAATTGTTATTTAATACTCTAATTTTTTAAACTTTATGGAAAAATATTTGACACTATTGCTCAATTTGTTAAATTTGATAGACTCATAAAGTAATAAAAAAAAAAAAGTATTATAGGGAATGTCAATGATGTGGGTGTTTTTTAATGTTTTTCCCCAAAACAGTTTATCCTGACCAGCTGATAAAAAAAAAACATCACACAAAAATAGCATCATAACAAATTGGGTCAGTGGTTTATCACAACAGTACTGGTAGGTTTATCACAATAGTACTGGTAGGTTTATCACAAGAGTACTGGTAGGTTTATCACAATAGTACTGGTAGGTTTATCACAATAGTACTGGTAGGTTAATCACAATAGTACTGGTAGGTTTATCACAATGGTACTGGTAGGTTTATCACAATAGTACTGGTAGGTATATTTTTAATATTAAGTTCTAAGAAAAAAAAACCAGAATTTAATCGTAGGGTTTAATTTGTGAAGCTGCAGTGTCTTACAAGAAATGACAAATGCTTTATGGTGTAATAAAACAACAATAAATGTAACTGGTCAGAGAACAAAATGAAAGGTTTCGATTGGCACATTCAATAGCATATAGAATAGTAGTTAAGAAGGAGAAAGTGCTCTCAAATATGAAAAAGTGGTGATTGGAAAGAATTAATACAGAATCAATAGAGAACTACCATGGAGGCTAGATTAGTCTCGCTCAATACACTTCATACAACGCTTATTTATTTTCTATCAGAAATATGACAATATTAACTGGAGCAGCTATTAAAGGGATGATGACATATAATAGTTGACACATGTAAATTAACCAATTTCCCATTGCACTAATGAGACTTAACCGTTGGATATAGAGGTTTATTTTATTCACAATAAAGATATGAGAATCGACAAGATAGGGGAGAGCAATGTGAACCCAGGACAATCTTACTTTTATTCTTTTCTACTTGGTCATATTAAAATATACATCTTTTAACCTATCACATTTTGTTGGGTTTCACTTATGAACATAAAAATAACAAAATTATTAGCAAATTTAAACTTAAAAAACTTACCTGCCATCCTGGATATTTTGGTAAATTTTTTTGGCTGTATCCAAAAAGGCATCTTCAACGTTTTCACCTCTGATAATGATTAAAACAAAAGTAGAAGATAATTTTATAAACTAATCATAAAGGGAAAAAAAATATGTAGTAAATTTAAATGTAAAAATTTGAATGATAGTAGACAAAACATTTTAAAAAAAGCTAAACTTACGTTTTTGCACTGCATTCTAAAAACATCAAACCTAATGAAGGAAATAAATTACAGATTGTTATTGCATATATATAAAAAAAAAATTACAGATTTGATAATGATTTATGAATAAATGGGCAGGAAATTGTCTTTTCTTGCCTCTTTCACTAGCCAAACAGGCATGTATGAAAAAGAAACTAACCATTTTCTTCAGCAAACTGTTTGGCTTCTTCATAAGTAACATCTCTCTGCGCATCCAAATCACATTTGTTGCCAATCAGGAATATCACCTGTAACAAGATTAAATTACATTAAATATTACATTATTATAATAAAAAGTAACTCTTTAAAACTAAATGATCGCAGCATATGACAATATTGTGTATTTTGGAACTGCATTCATTGCTTAAAAAAAGTACATGATAGTCTATAATTTTCTGATTTTATAACAAAATAATATTCCTTTCCTAAAATTGATAGAAGACATAAAATTCTGAAAACTGTATTTTTTTTTTAGCTTCAACAGAAAAAAATGATAAAAATTGATTTTTAGTTTTTTAAAAAAAACTGGAATTACTTCAATATTTTAATTTCAGTAAAATCTTGATTTATGGTTAATTCCTATTGCCAATGACATTATAAATACAAATATTACAAGTTAAAAATAAATGATCAATTTAGGATTTGAATGAACTACTTACAGTATTAGGATTGGTTAAATTCCTGGCATCTGTGAGCCAGCTGCTTAAATGATTGTATGTGCTGCGTCTGGTGAAAACATAATTGAAGACAAAATAAAAATGAAAGTTATATGTCAATTTTCAATGAAGAAGAAAAACGTTTCTGATTAAGCAAAAGTACAGTGACTCCACTTTTTAATTTACCTGGTGATGTCATAGACCATTAGTGCCCCAGCTGCTCCACGGTAGTAGCTCCGAGTGACAGCTCTAAACCTTTCTTGGCCTGCAGTATCCCAGATCTGTAGCTTAATTTTCTGGGACGCAACTTCAATTATTCTAATATGAATAATATGAGATACAATTGTTAAATAAATTTTTAATTACCTTAGCAAATCTATGTTAAAAAAAATAATATATATTTTATAATGAAAAAAAAATTCTACAGAACTACATGTGTTTCTTTTAATTCAATATATAAAAATGTATATAATTTTTGCTAACCTTGTTCCAAATTCAACTCCTATAGTATGTGGACAATCAGCCATAACTGTATGAAAAGAGCACATTAAAAGTATAAATACACAAAATCTCAACAAACATTTTTAAATACTGAAATATTCAGCAAAGTCATCAGTAATACCAGTCATCCGATTTCAATACTGACATTAGAAATCTTTCAAAATCTCTTCATAGATACAATATTCAAACTCTTACATACAGTTGAATTAGTGCTTTTCTTTAAAATAATTTTTATACACCTAAATATAGTGGTGCTTATCATTTTCATTTTGATATATTTTTTTTTGCCTGCATTATTATTTCTGTAAGGGCTTGGCATATAACAGTTATGATGTTTGTATTAAATTGTTCTCTTGTGTATGCCTCTGATAATAGTGTTTATTTATCTATTTACTGGCTTTATAATATATAGGTGTGAGCATCACAAAACCAGATTTTTCAATTGTTAAATAAAGTAGCCAAGTAATTTATTTATTAAAACATAATATTTCATCAGGGGTTATTGATACTCCATATTGCTGCATGATACCATTTTTTTTTCCTTTTGTAAATGTACATTATATAATACTTTTGATAGATTCTATTTACAGAATTTGTAAATGTACATGATATAATAATTTTGATAGATTCTTTTTACAGAATTTGTATCAATTTCTTTCAATCAATCTCATCAGCAGAATTTATTTTATGACAACAAAAAAATGATTTTAGATAATAAGATGGCGTGTCACATAGTACATTGATTTTCTGGACATCGCTGGGTATTAAACTGCTTCATTCAATAAATAAATCATAAAAAGGACCAGAAACAGAAAGCTCCTAAACCTTATCTAAATGTGTGAATCTTTTATATATATAATTACATATCCGCCTACTTAAATGATAAAATTAATATAATAAACTTAAAACACTTATAAAAGAATAATAAATTTTAAAATACCCTGACTGTCTAATAAAAGTTAAAAGTTGAATTAAATACTAGAACTATGTCACAAAACACATTTCAGATCAATAAAAAAAAGAGCATGAAACGAATGAAGAATAAAGATGAAGAAACTGTGACCAAATGCATTTCTTAAAACTAATAATTCAACAAGAAAAATTATACAAGATGTTTGCTGTCAGGAATGAACCATTATATTTGGTGAGTTTATGCAAAAGAATTATTTATTTTTAAGGTATAATTAGCAACAATGAAAAGAATAATAGAAATTAGTTTAAAGATCACCACAGTGATCTATGATCAATAATAAGATTCTTAATACTTCTTTCAAAAATGAAATGACAAAAGTTTTTAATTAATACTCACATTTTTTCTCTGTAAATTGATGCAGTAAGCAGGATTTACCTACTCCCATATCTCCTATAATAATATATTTAAAGATGTAACTATAATTGTATGGGCCAGCCGCCATGTTGCCCTACTGTTTAATCAATATATAGGTGATATAATGATCTGAGGATAGAAAAGAAAAAATAAATGATAAAACAAATAAGAATAACAATGTACAGATTTTTTGTGTCAAGATTTTAAATAAAATCAAGACAGTCACAAACTTATAGATTTTTTTTTGCACACAAAAAAACAAACAACATAATTCACAATTACATAAGTTCCCTCTTTGTTCTATAAAAAGGTTTTTTATTAGATAAAAATGCATTCTATATTGGTATATAGATCATAAAAAATGACCTTTAACAAAATGCAATCTGATAAAATCTATTTTTAAACAGAAATACACATACAATTCATTAGTACTTAATTATTTGTTGTATGCCGGTTAGGAACAATAGCTTTTATAAAAATACAAAAAATATCTCTTTTTTACTTATGTCCTATGGATAACTACTGAGTACTATTGGTCTAGACAAGGGGTGGGCTTATGTTTTAAAGCATGGGCCACAATTTAGGACCTAAAGGGAGCCAGACCAAGAGCAGATAGATAAGCATATTTTTATGAACCAATATTTATTGAATATTAAACTCATCAATGTGAATGTGCAGAGTTGAGTGAAATACAGCTGGATCAAACAGCCCAATGGCAATGCCAAACTTCGCCCATGTATGATATTCTATACTCTACTCAGTATAAGTATTATTAGGCCAAAGGGAACTTTACTTTTTTTTTTATACAAACAACAAACTTTTATGACTTTTGAATTTAACAGGCTATCAATAGGTACTATGATATCCGTGCCCAAACGACCCGGAAATAGCCTTGAAAATCTCCGTATGCTACATAAGCCATGTTTGGCAACAGTTAGAACCAGTGGTACTGTGATTTTCTGAAACGCTTTAATTTACTCATTATTTTATTTTTACTTTGCCATAATTTTAAAAGAACTTATCCTTAAGTTAATCTGTGTGAATTTTTTTGTTAACTACGCCATCTTCGTTTTGAGGAATCAACATTTCAAAATAAGGTAAGATAAATTTTGCTTTTATTTTTTAATTAGGTCGCGACCCAATGTTTTTATTGATCGATCAACTGTTAATATATTCTAAATATCTTATTTAATCATTTTTATGTTGATTGACTGCTCAAAAAATTAAAAAACCGTGTTCTTGACGAGTCGCTTATTTGCCGATAAAAGTTACCTATTATCGATAACGGCAACCGCGGGCAGCGCTAATCTTAACATTAAATCCATACATAGTAATCCTTCAAAATCAATATTTTTTAACTGCCATCCTTTAACAAAGTTACGTTTTTTTTAATCTAGTATGTGTTCTGAATATAAAAACACTAATATTTTTATCCACAGTAGTATCTGGTAGAAATATATTGTGTGTTATGTCAAACTACTATAAGTAATAAGTCTAATATATCAATAAAATTATGCTATAATTTAATTTTTTTAAATATTCATTGGAGCCTTATAACAGTAGTGATTTTTACTCAGGTTAAACATTTATTTCAGAAACTTTTTAAAACATTAACTTCTTTTATTTTATTTTCAGGAAAATGGAAAATACAAATACTCTAAAGTTGAAGAATTTAAAGGACATGGAGAATCTTCTTGAGTCTCATAAAGATAGCAAATTCACAAATGGATTTATTTTCTACATTTTCCTGCAACTAGGAAAAAATGTTAGTAAAACAGCTGAGCATGTAGTGACAATGGCAGAAAGTAATTGCCATATTACTTCTGTAAAAAGTAAAGTATCTAGAATTAATGAACAAGTAAAGCTCTATAAAAGAAATATCCATAACAATTGGAATAACATTGTGGAGTTCTTTGATTCTGAATTCAAGTTTCCTGAAAGGAAACATACATTACCATCATTACAGCCTAAGCATCCTCCCTTCATTTCTCCTGTTAAAACCAGGATTGAAAGAGACTGCCAGTCATGCAAATATAAAAGACAGACTAACAGTGAACTGTTGGCTGTGAATAGAAAATTAAACTTCGAACGAAGATTTGAAATGAGAGAAAGGATAAGAATAAAAAAAACTTACCAAGTCAAGAGGGTAAATGATTTAATTAAAAGAAAAACCTCCAGAATTTCAAGGTATCAGTTGAAAACAAAACAACTGGAAGAAGTGCTCTCAAGTCTTCATAAATCTTTGAAGAAGTCACACTTGAAGTGTCAGTTCCTTCTTAAGGAAAACACTAAATTGAAAAAAGAAATTGCCACCGGTAAAATGTATGCAGCAGCGCTACAAACCAAAATTGAGAGCCATGACTACACTGTCTACAGCATGGAGAAAAAGATGGAGTCTTTGACCGAAGAAATATTAGAGTTGAAGAAGGTTTTGTCTACTAAAGAGAACAAGAAGCAATTCCATTCTAAAATTCGGCTGATCATTTACAGCTGCATTGAATGCAATGTACCAGTAAACTCTATTTCTAAGGTTATAACGGCTTGTGCATCATTATGTCCAAATGTTACAATTGAAAGTCTGCCAAATGCATCAACAATTGCTCAGATGAGCAGGGAAATGGGCGCTATTGCAGATCTTCAGCTTGTTGATACTTTGATTGTGGCTGACTGTGCAACTTTGGCTTTTGATGCTACTTCTTTGAAAGGTAGCCATATTAACCAAATTCATTTTGGCACAAAAAATAATATTTTGACTGCTAGCATTGCAGAACTACCTGGAGGTAAGGCAGAGGATTACGTTCAGCATATTTTGCAGACTTTAGATGACTTAGCTGAAACATATAGTGTTTTTTACTCTGTCAATAAAGACCCTGTTAAAAGGCAAATCTGTGGGAAAATTGTTTCAACCCTCACTGACAGAGCATCAGCTAATCATGCAGCTATTTCACAACTTAATGTTGTACTTGAAACTGAGCTGCTTGAGCTACACTGTCATCTACATCCACTGGATGGAATAGCGAGTGAAGTCAGAAAAGAATTGACCAAAACGAACGCAGTCACAAGTAAGACATATGGTTCAGACTGTAAAGCAGCAAATCTTCTTTACTCCATTTCAAAGTTGAGGTAAGTATTTTACTATTTAGCCAAACAAACGTAAATTAAGTATAAATTCTACATATTTTTATATGCTATTCAATGTATAATATATTTAAATTTTCAGATACAAAGCCAAGGGTGACCCATCAGGTTTCAAGTCCTTCTTAAAGAAAAATGGACTTCCATGTAGTACTTTTCCTAGGTATGTGGGCAATAGGCTTCATATACTGTTTCACTCATCTGGAGTGGTGTACAGACATAAGCAGTTGCTCATTCAGTACCTAGAAAAGTATTGCAACAATACAACTACTTTGAGAAGTGCAATACTGGAAGACTTGAAGAATGACATCTTGATGGCTCAACTTCAGGTGCTGGGACTTTGGGGGAAAATGGTGACTGGGCCATGGATGGCCATTGTATATGGATCTGAATGTCAAAGAAATCATCTTGATATGGTAAATCTATTTTTTTAAATAGACAAGACTTAATATACTTATTTATTAAACTGATATTCTAGTTATTTCAAAATTTAATTTATTTTTAATTTAAGGCACAACAAATTAAGACAGCTGTAAGTTTCATTGAAAGAATTGCTGCTGAGCCAGAATATTTAATCAGCACCACATTTGATGCATTTGGACGGCCTCTTATTTTAGATGACACGTTGTCTGCATTGTTAATAGTCGACAATACAAATTTTGTCCAACTCAATGAAATAATAAATCTAGTGGCCACTGCCACGTCAAATGTTTTAAATAGACAAATGTCTCGCTATTTATTTGGCGATCTTGCAGATCCAACAGAGGAACTGAAGGTCAAAGCAGCCAGTGCTCCTGCCCACAACATTTGGGCTGAACGTACATTGGGGATAATAGACTCTCTAGCACGAAGAGCCCCTAATGCCAGCATTTCTTTTCTGGATGGAAAGGCAAAATTTCAAGTGAATAAAACATTAGAATGGCTAAGCACAAAGCCCACAGATGAGCAGGATGCCATTGTTAAATTTTCGATCCAAAGAGGTGCTACAATAAGGACAATCAGTAAAGAGAGAAAAGGTCAAATGGAAGCGGCCATCTGTGACAGATTAAAAGAAAAAGGGCAGAAGAGAGACATGGTACACAGATCAAGAGTAGGCAAGGAGATAAAGTTTCTGCTCGAACAAAATGTCCCTAATTTGATGGAGCAGAAAATCTTTCTAGCTTTAAGTGCCTATCAAAAAAATAAAGTAAAAGATCTCTTGGATTCAAATCCTAACAAAATTGAAGGCGCGCTTTCCAGCACATCTGGAATGTGGATGGACAAGATACCCTTTTTCAAGGAAAGATTATCATGAAGTCAGCATCTCCAGGGAAAAAAATCAGGATAGCTTACTGGAAAATGCATGAAAATGAAGAGGATGCCGAAGATGTAAAACTAACTTTAGAAAGTATTTTAACAGATGCTGTTCTGAATGATTTAATTTTTTTTTAACTTGAATTAATTCTATGTAATGCCCTTGCATCTTTTTCTAATCATTTCCTTTTATCATTAAATAATGATTTAGTCATAGGCTGTAAAAACACCTGTATCAATGTAATTTTTTTATGAATTGCTGGGAAACGTATGATATAAAAATTTTCACTGGTGACTTATTCTCTTTTATTGCTTTGTAAATTTGGCTCTTTCACATATCTTTTCTTATCACATGTGTGAAGTGGTTTTTCATTTAAGAATGAAATACATTTTATTTAAATCCATGATTTTATTTGGCAAAAAATTTCAGTTTTGTCAAGTGTTAAAACTTTTTTTAATATGACATACATAATTTAAATTGACTATTTATTGTTTGTATAATTGCATGCAGTAATCTTAATTATTTCTTAAAATTTGCTTTGTCATTCAACAATGAAATATGCACAATTATTTTTGCACTGAAGCATGCATCTTGGAATTTTTTAATCTATGTTTCTTTGTAAATTTAGTATTTTTATCCTTTCGCCTTGTAGTAATGATTTTTTTGTTATTCATTTTTAAACCAATATGATTTTAGTTGATTTTCATTGCAAAATGAAATGCATGCAGCCACTTATGTTTGGTGAAAATTGTAGGCTTGTATCATTTTTACTTAGTTTTTGCTGCTTTCAAGTATTTTTCATTTCTAAAATTGTATAGCACTTGTATTTGTTTTTTTTTAAGTGCCTAGACTAATATCACTTAAATATGTTTAATTGACCTTATTTTAAAAGTCAATAGGATGCTTTATCAGTGGTGAAAATTTGAGCTTGCTAGCTTAAATGGTTCAAAAGTTGTGTCAGTTTTAGTAGCCCAATCTCAAAACCCAGGCCGCAATTTTTTTTGAGTTATTCATCATATTGCCTTATAATAATGATTTTTTTTGCTAGTCATTTTTAAACCAATATGATTTTAGTTGTTTTTCATTGCAAAATGAAATGCATGCAGCCACTTATGTTTGGTGAAAATTGTAGGCTTGTACCATTTTTATTTAGTTTTTGCTGCTTTCCAGTATTTTTCATTTCTAAAATTGTATAGCACTTGTATTTGTTTTTCTTTAAGTGCATAGACTAATATCACTTAAATATGTTTAATTGACCTTATTTTATAAGTAAATAGGATCATTTATCAGTGGTGAAAATTTGAGCCTGCTAGCTTAAATGGTTCAAAAGTTATGTCAGTTTTAGTAGCCCAATCTCAAAATTCGGGCCACAATTTTCTTGACTTTTTCTATAGTAAAAAAAGGCCTGTTTTTCGGCACAAGAAATTGAATATCTCAATAACCAAAAGACATACATACTTAAACAAGGTATCATTTTAAAGCATTTTTAGAGCTCTATTGATCTATGTATGATTTGACATGTTATATACATTTTGAATTTTTTATCAAAGTACCTACTATCAATCAGAGCACCATGGCACAATATAGCCCAGTTATTTTACACAGCTTTTAAAATATATGAAGTTAAATGTAGGATTAGACAATAGCTATTTGCTGTACATTAAACTTCAAGAATTAATAAGACACTAGCTATTTCTGTAGTGGTTGAATATTAAATTACTTCAAGAATATAATTTGTTTAGCATGAAATACTTAAATTACTTGACAAATAAACTCTAATTTTACAAAACCAGTCAACTCAATTTACCTAAGGCCTCTAGTGATCAGAGTATTGCACCCTCACTGAACTTATTCTAATTAATACAGTACTTTAATACAAATTTATTAAGTGATTAAACCTGCTCAAACTAAATTATAGTATCACACAAATCACTGTCAGTAGTGTTCAGCTACAGAGAGTCTGAGAGACTATCAGATGTCAGTAACATTAATTTATTGTTTTCAAATAATTTTTTTATATTAAATTAAATGTTATGTACTTCTAAGATTTTCTGTGATTAATTAAAGTAACTTTCAGAGCTAACACTATTTCAAAAAATACTAATAAATATGTGCAAATTATGATGCACAGGCCTAGTAATTACTGAATTTATTTGTTAGTTGCATAATTTAATTTGTCAAGGGAAGGTATATTTCATATGTTAAATGGCGAACTAAACAAGACATTTAGTATCTAGATTATTAACAATTTCAGAAAATATCGGATAATGATGACTATTAAGTAGACAGACTATCATCATATTAACATACAAAATGAGCAAGTGAAGATTCAGTGAATACCTCACGTGAGTGACCTTATTTAAATTATTAGCACTTGTTAAATCATTAACAAATAAAACATACTTTTTTAAACCTGTATGGCAATACTTGTAAATTTTATGTTATTTTAACACCCTTTTATAAGCGAGTAGAAGTTTTAATAGATCTTATTAAAAAAAAATCTTGTCACTAGACAGGTCTATTCCAAGTTTGTTTATTGACAGTATAACTAAAAATGGCGGACATCCGTCATCGCCATCTACTGTAGGGGCGTAAACGACATATGGGGACATAACTGTGAAAGCCTACGCGTCGCAAATGAATGATAATTTATGTAAACCCATTTCTGATTTGAAACATTATATTCATTGTCACTTAATAATTCAAGATTTAAAAGTTACAGATACTTTTTACATACGCAAGTAATAGAAACAGTACTGTAACTTTTGATCAACACGGTAGTCGATTCATGTATACCCTATATATTATCGAAACTGGTGGCCGGCCCACTGGACTATACCTATATGCCTATGCTGTAGATTGTTTAACTTCAATTTGATGAACGATGCATACAGCCACTGATTCATTCTTAAGTTTTCGGAAGACCCTATCCTTATGCAGACTTTTGGAAATATATGGGGATTGGGGACTGTAGGACAAAATTAACTCCCTGTGTAATAAAAGCATCAAATTTGAAAGGAATGTGCATATATGGGCTTAACGGCTGGCGTACAGGGCCCGTAACCCGCCCCCGACTTCTATGGTTGGGTTAAGGGCCTCAAGACCCCAAATTTACCCTAGGGGAGAGGGATGATGACCCTTATTGGAATAATCCGTAAATGGGTATGTGTATTGGACATCGGATCATTTTTGGAAAAAAAAGGGGGGGGGGGGGGGCTAAGCAATTTCCTAATTTGCAAAAGAGCGACTCTGTGGCCTAAGATGGCTAAGACATCTAGTCAGTTGTTTTTTTTTAATATTAACCTTTATGTGCCAACCAGTGGCGTCACTATGGTTAGTGTCACCTGGTGCGGACAATCACTTATACTATGAGCAACCAGGCCCGTAGCATGCGGGGGGCAGGGCCCCCCTGCGTTTTGTCTGCCCCCTCCTGCTTTTTAGTTCTTCTTAGTAAAATGTATTACCTGCCCCCCTCTGCTATTGCCTGGCCCCTGCTGTAGAATGCCTAGCCCCTGCTGTAGAATTTTCACGCTACGGGGCTGTGAGCAACTGTACACATTTCGAATTTTCCTGCACTAGACCATAGAGAATTTACTTTAAAATACTTTATTGATTTAAAAAAAAAACGATAGTATAACTGACTGAATTTCAGAAAGATGTGTATTACTTTCTTAAAACTAAGTTTTTAAACTACGTCTCCAATTTTATAAAGCCACGTTACTACATGCGTCCTTTTTTTTTCGAACTTTTGCAAAATAAAATTTTGATTAATCCGAGCTGCTTTGAATTGTATTCATTTATCTAAGCTCCAGACGCTCTGCATGGGTGGCACCAAGTGCTATTGCTCTTCTCAAGTTTTGACTATGGTATGTTATAAAACCGACTATACCGATTTTTTTCTGCTATGAAATTTAGAACTGTTAAATTTGATGCAGTGGTGTAGCTAAGGAGGGGCGAGGGGGCGGTCCGCCCCGGGTGACAGCATATGAAGGGTGACACAATGTCACCTCCAACAAAATTTTTCAGCCAGGCTAAGGTGCGAAAATAGTCTGAAAATAGAATTGTGATAAAAACCCAACCAATACAGGAAATGTGACCGTTATGATGACGTCACATATTTCGAATTTGAATCTATCAACCGTCGAAAATATTGTCTGAGAGAGTACAGCTCTTTTGGCGCAGTGGCTTAACTAGGGTGGGGGCGGGGGGGGTCCAAATTCGAACGTCCCCCCGGGCCCCCGCTTGAAGAGGGCTTCCCTTTTGCTGACCTTTTCTGCCGTTCAGCCAGAACATATTATTTGTGCCAACGACGAAGAAATACAGTTGTCTGTTACCAAGCTCGCATTCATTTGTGATGAGCTGTCTGAAAAAGACCTTTGTCTAGAAATTCCACGTTTAAGGCGACACCTACAAGCAGCCGAAATAAACTTGGAGGTAGCCAAGCACTGGACTGTACTGCAATTACTACGGTTTACCCAGAGCAGTCCCCAGGTAATTTGGCGCCCTAGGCAGTCATCTATTACGAGGCCCGCCCCTTCTGCATGAACCGTTTTTTTTTTCTAAAATTTGGCGCCCCTATCAATTCGGCGCCCTAGGCAGCTGCCTATGTCGCCTATGCTCAGAGCCGGCTCTGGGTTTACCATCAAATGGGACTTTGATGAATCATTGCCATATATTACGCTGACTCTAAGATTATTTCTGACAATATGTGTTTCTGTGGCATTGTGTGAAAGAAGTTTCTCCAAACTGAAACTTACAATAAAATTACCTCCGGTCAACCATGAGACAGTCGAGATTGTTGGATCTGGCTGACAAGACTAATAGATTTTAATGATGTCATTGACCTGTTCTGTTTTTTGCAATTTGCATGTAGATGTTCTGAAAGTGAACAGTTGCATTTTTAAAATGTTTGGATTTGAACTACTTATTTTTTTGGTATTGGATTCGGATATTGTATTGGATCATACGTGTAAACAGTAACGTACCGGTCAGTAGAGTAAAGTAGAGCCTAGAGGTAGAGTATGTATGAAAATTTAGCTACAGCTGACCATTCAGCATAGGGCCTTGTGGGGGTCTCTGGGGTGACATTTGAACGGACCGCCCGGTGACGTTTACCCTAGCTACGCCACTTATTTGGTGTCACCCCTAAAATGGTGTCACCTACTGCGGCCCGCACTCCTTAGTGACGCAACCGGTGTCAACCATTTCAGAACCGCCGCAGCTATTATTTATAAATATATTTGAAATAGTAGTGTGCTCACAGAGGCGGCCAGATCAGTAGGCTAATGTGCCAGGCGCGGGAGTCTGTGGGAGAATAGCATATGATGTACTAAGAGCCGTTACGAGTCGCCTACATATAAAAGCACTTATCTCCTAATGCTAATGTCCTCCTTTCCTGAGACGCTGTGTGTGTGCGTGTTTACAGTCGAATGATAATGTTTGTGGTGAGTTTATATCGTGTCCCACTGTCACGTCCTTTATTAAAGAAATCAAATAAAAATAAGTCAAAATGGTGCACATTTGAAGCCATTCCGGTAATAAGGAGACCATCTGTCATGGTGTGTGACGTCTCTGTAAGGATATAATATGATTTTCTCTTACATCCTAAAAAAAATCTCAGTCACTAGTTTGAAGCTGGGGTGGCATAACGACAAACAGCTCTATTCCTAGTCCTGTTCTTTTTCAGTCATCATTTTAAAAATTATTAACAGCTAGTAGGCCTACTTTCTTAGCTTTGACAAAATAAATTTAATTTTCTCTATTGCATTTATTATTATCAAAATATCAAAGCTAAAGTGATCCATCTGAAAATTTACTATATATATATATATATATATATATATATATATATATATATTATATATATATATATAGTTTGCTTGTCTTCTTTGTCAAGTGCATAGCGTATTTTAAAGTGTTTTGGACTTTGTACATTCAAGTTTAAGCACACATAGGCCGATCTGTCTCAACGAAAGTAATAAAATAAAATAAAATATACTTTTGTATAAAAGAAAGATGTTTAAAAACCCAATGTTAATGTCAACCTATTTGAAAATTTGAACATCAAGTGTCATACGAGCATCAGAACGAAATTACAATGACAATAAATATGCATAATAAGTAACAGGGCGACATTTGCCTAATATTTTACATTGGGGGGGGAGGGCATTGACTAACATATTATACATAACATGGGTGACCATTGCCTAAAATATAACATGGGTGGACTGCCTAAAATATAACATGGGGGGACATTGACTAATATATAACGTGGCTGACCATCAATGCCTTATATAAAACATGGGAGACCATGAATGCCTAATATAAAACATGGGAGACCATCAATGCCTGATATAAAACATGGGAGACCATCAATTCCGAATATATAGCATGGCTGACCATCAATGCCTAATATATTACATGGCTGACCATCAATGCCTAATATAAAACATAGGATACCATCAAATTCCTAATACATAACATGGCTGACCATCAATTCCTAATATATAACATGGCTGACCATCAATGTATAATATATAATATGGCTGACCATCAATGCCTAATATATAACATGGCTGACCATCAATTCCTAATATATAACATGGCTGACCATCAATGTATAATATATAATATGGCTGACCATCAATGCCTAATATATAACATGGCTGACCATCAATGTATAATATATAATATGGCTGACCATCAATGCCTAATATATAACATGGCTGACCATCAATTCCTAATATATAACATGGCTGACCATCAATGTATAATATATAATATGGCTGACCATCAATGCCTAATATATAACATGGCTGACCATCAATTCCTAATAGGCCTATATAACATGGCTGACCATCAATGCCTAACATATAACACGACTGACCTCAATGCCTAATATATAACATGGCTGACCATCAATGCCTAATACATAGCATGGCTGACCATCAATGCCTAATATATAAATGGCTGACCATCAATGCCTCATATATAACATGAGGGACCATTGCCCAAGTATGAGGTTGATGAGAGCCGATTGTATAGATATTAAAAATATACTTTAAGAGTCACGCCTTAATCAATTAAAAAATATGTAATACTTAAAAAAGAGAAAAAAAACCCTTAATGGCGATTAAACCTTCATTTAGTCATCATTTGTATTTAAAATTAGATTAAAAAATTATATTGCAGCAATTAGACAATGTATCAGGAATTAAACGCAGTGGCGTCACTAGGAGGTGCAGGGGGGAGGGGCACACCGGGTGATACCCACATGGGGGTGACACCAAAATGAGCAATTCTAAATGGCATATCAGAAAGAACTCGGTCTAGTCGAGTTTTATAACCGATCATAGTTTAAAAAACATGAATAGTAGCACAGGGTTCCACCTTGTAGTAGCACAGGGTGCCACCATGCAGAGCGGCAGCCTAGTATGCCACCATGCAGAGCAGTAGCATAAGGTGCCACCACGTAGAGCAGTAGCACAGGGTGCCACTATGCATAGTTTCTGGAGCTTAGGTAAATGAATACAATTCTTGAGATGGTCGAGATGCTTTCAAATATGACTGAGTGTTAAAAGAGCACCTTATAAGATTTAAGAAGACAATCTACATGTACAATAAGTTATCTATCTCCTATAACTCAAATGTCCTGGCACATCATTTGAGGGAGATCCTATATGGATTTAAGGGCTGCAAAGTATTTTGGAATTATGTTGGACAGCACATCTGAAATATCACACACTGAACAGATGTTTTAACGCTCATTTTTCTATGATGATTTATCCGAAGTTGAACTTTTAAAAGAGATATGAAGGCTGAGAAGACATCTGAAGGCAGCAGCTATTAATCTTGACAACGTCCAAGAATATTTGACGTTTTAATATTCATTACTGAATGGGGCTCTTAGAATCTCGATCAACACTCTCACTGAGCCAGCAATTATTTCTCACTATATGTGTGTCTGCAGCTTCATGTGAGAGGAGTTTTTCAAAACTGAAACTGGTAAAAAAAAAATTACCTGCCATCCTATGGGACAAACAAGGTTTTCCGATAAAGCTTTGTTTTATATTGAAAGTGATGTGGTGAAAGATATTGATGGGGTGATTGACAGATTCGCAGCTTTGGAGACCAGGAAAGGAAAATTTAAAATAAAATTTATTGTCAAAATAACAACAATTTGACTTTGCTTTGCTGGTTGTTGCAGTTCTTTAATGCTTTCACGTTAAATTATATTTTGTATTTTAAAAAAAAATCTTATATAATTAAAACTCATCAACTCTTGGACCAATTGGACTATTTCACAAACATTACAATTACATGCGGTTCTCTAAGGTCTAGTGCAGGAAATTTTGAGATATGTTCCATTGTTCACGGTGTAAGTCTTGAGGGGGGGGGAGGAGGGTGACACCCTGAATTTTCCGCGCAGGATGACACCAACCATGGTGACGCCAATGATTGCACGCAATGCAGTAGCGTCAATTAGGGGCGACGATATACAGTCTCACAACTAGGGGCAAGGTGGTATGCCATACAACAGAGTTGGAGTACTTGGTACCTGTACTCGAATACTTCTAGTTCACGTTTTTAGAGAACGTGTACTTGACTCATATTTGTACTTTAAGTATTTGTACTCGTACTTGTACCTTGTATACTGGTACTTGCAATTAAAACGTGTATGCTTGCACTTGTACTTGCACATAAAACACATGTATGCCTACTAGTCAGTGTCGTAGCGAGTTTAACTCATGCCCGGGGTATAATACCTTTATAGCGCCTCTCCATTAAAAAACCATATAATGTTATATGTAAATTATATTTGGCGCCCCTTTGTGAGTAGCACACCCCTCAGTACGCCACTGCTACTAGTACTTAAAAAATCGAGCTCTAAGACCGCTATTGGTGGCATGTTACATTTAGTTCACATATTATAAATTTACCCCACCCTACCAATATACAGATAGGCTATAGCAAAATGTGGGACGCTCGCACTCAGAGAGGTAACCATGTGGCCACATAAGCCCTAACCATAATCCCTAAACATTTATCCGCATCTTTGAGGAGAAATTTTCAAATTTAATTTTTTTAAAATAAATAATGTTTACAAATAACTTTTATAATTTGCGAACAGTCTGATAGGATAAATCGAATCAACGAAATGTCAGATTTACATTGTTTCAATTTCCTTGAGATTTGTTATTTATGATGTTATAAAATTAGATTAATATTTTTTGTATAGTCCTGAATCTGAAACTGACTAGAGAATAAACTGGGTTTTTAAATCCAGAAATATGTTTTTTCGTCGCTGAAATGCGTCCACCCCTTTGTTAAACTTATTTATTATTTAAAATTTTCAATAAAATAAAGCAATAGAGATAACCTTTTATAATTGATTAGCCTTTTCTGTTATTTTTTTGCTTATAATAATCTCTAAACATAATAATAATGTATCACTACTCTGTAGTCCCAGGATAGGCCACGTATGCTGAACACACACATACGGAACAGTAACATTTTAACATGGCTGCGTCCACACACAAACTGACACGGTGTAAAAACCGTAGTCCGTGTTTTTACTTATTTTTACTTATAGGTTTGTACTTGTTTAATTATGTGAGCAGTCATGGACACAGCCATGATCACGGTCATGCTCATGACCATGAACACAAAGAACCTCCTTCATTTAAATACAGCCGTGAAGCCAATGCGAAGACAGGTAAAGAAGCAAAGGATGCGGATAACCATGGTCATGGGCACGCTCACCAACATGGGCATGCTCATCAACCTCATGGGCATGCTCACCAACCTCATGGGCATGCTCACCAACCTCATGGACATGCTCATAACCATCATGGTCACTCTCACGACCATCATGGTCACTCTCATGACCATCACGGCCACTCCCATGGTGATCATGGACATACCCATGAACCTCACAGTCAAACAGTTGGAAAGCAACCTGATACTAAACAGCATCATTCTTCAGCCCAAGAAAGTCAATCTTTGCCTGCACCACCCAGTGGTGTATGGTTAAAAGCAATAGGAGCTACCTTATTGATTAGTGCTGCACCTGTTCTTATTTTATTGTTCATTCCTCTGCAGAATGCTAATGAACATCAGCAGTTACTTAAAGTTCTTCTTAGCTTTGCCTCTGGTGGTCTTCTTGGTGATGCCTTTTTGCATCTGATTCCTCATGCCATTTCTCCACATTCACATAGTTCAGGTGAGCATGGACACTCACATGATGGAGGACATTCGCATCCAGAAAATGGTCATGGCCACAGTCACGGTCATGAAATGGTTGTAGGATTGTGGGTCTTGACTGGAATAGTTGCTTTTCTAATGGTGGAAAAATTTGTTCGCTTTATAAAAGGTGATCAAGAACATGGCCATTCCCATGGTCCACCAAAAAAGGTAGCTGAGAAACCAAAGATTAAAAGTAAGGAGAAAAAAAGTGATGATGAAGATAGCAAAGGTGATGGCCATTCCAAGAAAGGTTAGAATTTTTTAATCACTGAATCACATTTCATTGTATCCCTTACTATTTTTATAAGAAATGTAACAAATTTGTCACATACCACAACAATTAGAATAAGTAGACAGTAAGAGACCATGGAGATTTAATAATAATATTTCCCAAACATACTTTTGAACATTATGGTCTAATACTGAACACACAGTTAACTATAAAAAGAAGATACACACACTTTCATATACTATTGTCGGAAATAATATATTATGCTGGCCAACAGCCAGCACAGTATATTACGCTGGCACACAGCCAATACTTCATTATCATGAACTATAAACATTATTTAAATTATCAATCCTTGTGTATACTAACATCCCAAGACACTAACACACAACTCTCAACTGTCAATATGACTATACATTTTCCTCTCTTATCCAGTGCACAAATAAGTGCACCTAACCTGAAATATATTATTATCATGGTGCACACAAAAATTAATATAAATGAAGTAAATATATAATAATTACAGGGATGTATTTGCGATTAAATACATTGTAGTTTCTGAGGGGAAAAAATTAATTAATAAAAAATGTCTATATTATTTCCTTCATTTAGGAGCTGCCCCCTCTCCAAAAGGATCTGATATTAAAGTTGCAGGATACCTGAATTTGACAGCCGACTTTGCTCATAATTTTACAGATGGCTTGGCCATTGGTGCTTCATTTTTAGCTGGACAGAGCATTGGCATTATAACAACAGCCACTATATTTCTGCATGAAATTCCACATGAAATTGGTGACTTTGCTATTCTAGTACAATCTGGATGTAGTAAGAGAAAGGTAAAAATAGATTTGATATATAGTTTATATTATTTTGACTTAATGAGTTATTAATCTTTGTCTGCTCATTGATTGTTTGAACACTAGGTGTTCTATGCATGGGTGTGACATTCCAATATTTATACAGACTTAAAGTAAAAAATATTTAAGATCCGCATCATTGTGAGTCAGTGAACTAAAGTTACTAAATAATAGAAAAACTGGCTAATAGGTATTGTTGAACTATACATATCAAAAAGCTGCCACCGGCTCTTAGAGCCATGTTTGGCCACCACTAGTGAGCACACAAAACGAAGGAAGGTTAATTCTAGAGATAATATCGATTTATCGAATGCCTCAGCTAATGATGCAACTGGTAATGGTACCACTAGAATATGATATATTTTTGCCAAAGCTTAGATGTTTCAACCCATTTATTGGACCTTTTTAATTTATTTTAGAGGATTCTATAAATTCTATTGGTAAAGTAGAAAAGAATTAGTAATTGTTATAGAATTTGTGAAATTTTTGGCATTGACCCATTGCTCGTTAAAATGCCACTGAAAAAATTATTATAAAGCTCAATTATCACAAAGAAAAACACTTGACACTGTACATTACTTCAAAAAATGAGATAAAGCAACTGTTTTAAAATGTGATTGTTCCAAATCCATATTCTGGCATTGCTCGCTAAATGACTGTACTAAATTTACTTATGAGTATTTTTGCTTTTTGTGCATTTACATACAGTTTAATTAAAAGGTAAACAAAAAAAAAATCAAGCTAAAATATATATATATTAATTTTTTAAGATTAATTTTCAAGAAATGTTAGCATCATGATGAACTCCCTTGTGTAGACAAATGAAAAAATAGAAATTGACTAAAACTTTTTCTTTTTATTGGAGTTTAAAATTCATATAAAATAATATTGAAGTCAGATCTAAATATAATGTGTATAAAAAATCTATTTTGAAATTTACATTTTTTGTAAATTGTGGGTTAAAAAAAATAAGACAACCCCCCCCTCCGCCCCAAACTATATCTTTTTATCATTTTCCTTTTATCGATTAGATTAGTATTTTATAATTTTTCTGAATAAAATACTCTGCCCATGATAAATGTTATCTGAATTTGTAATTTTATTTCTTAGGCCATGATGTTACAGCTGACAACTGCTGTGGGTGCAATGTTAGGCACACTGTGTAGTTTATCTATGGAGGGAATTGGTGATGCCGCAACTGCTTGGATTCTGCCTTTCACTGCTGGAGGGTTTATTTACATTGCTACTGTTTCAGTTATTCCAGAGCTTTTGGAAGATTCTAAGATAGTCCAGAGTATTATAGAAATTTTGGCTTTGCTAGTGGGAGTTTATATGATGGTTATAATTGCAGATTACGAGTAGAAGTATAAAAACCAGAATCATTTTGATCATAGATAAAAGCAGGTTTAATAGATCATGCGTTGTCAGATGCTATTTAGACAAAAAAATTTCAACATATTCATTCCTATTTAAATTGGAAAAATCTACATTTTTACTGATTGATGTAAAAAATTTTGTCCAATAAAAATATTACTCATAATTTCTATATAGCCAACTGCTGAAGTAAATGTTTATTTGATAAATTGTCATTGAACAAACTCAAGATGTAGATGATATTTATAAAGCTCATGTAATTTGCTTGATATTCTCATGAATATTGTTTGTAATTTTTTAAACACACAATTTTGAGATGCGATTTTGTAATTATGGCTTATTATTCTGCGCTTTATCATAATTAACAACAAATTAAAGATTTTTTTGAAAAAACACAATTTATAATATTTTTTAAAAATAACTTATATCACCTAAAATTTTGAAATAAAATTGTTAGACTATAATGTGTTGTATTTATTTCATTGAAAGACTTAAGTAGTTTAGGTCATTTTTATAACATTGGTTTCAAGGTTTATTCTTTTTAAAAAAATAAATAAAGGGTTAAGTTTACATAAAAATCTATTTATTTATTTTTAGAAACAATAAACAAAATAAGCCAGCAAAATATAGTTGTGTCTTTTACTAATTACAAAAAGTGTTCCCTTTGTTTTGTATCAAGTATTTTTGTGTGATTATATTATTATTAATTATTGTTAAGGCCGTTTTTATTTGTATTGTAAGTCTAGTGGTGATGGTTTTATCAATGTTTCAAATTCATATTGTGATTTAATTTTGTACATATTAACATGACATGTTCACTGCAACTTAATTTCTAATAGTAACATTTATGTAGAAGTTAATTTTTAATATGTTCTTTTACTTTCTTCTGAAGAACGGTTAATGAATAGGCATACTAAAAACAGTAGAGTACAAAATGTAATAATATTTATCAGTCTGCTGCGCAGAGAAGTTGTAAGTTTTTTTTTGTGTATAAACTAAGAGATGCTAAACTGAGATGATCAATGTCTGTGTGGTGATGTTTCTTAATAAATGGTATCAGTGATTTTTCTTTTACTTGTTAAATGTGCTTAGTTTATTCAAATTTGAACTCTGTATGAATTTGTGAAAAGATAACCTATCTATAGTTCCTTCTAAAGATAAATAGTAAACTGTTACTTGTTTTAAAAAAATGTTTCTTACTTCGACATAAAATACAATTGTTAATCTTTAAAAAAATACTTAGAAAAACTTGGTTATTAACTTGGGGATACTGAGCAACTTTTATTATTTAAATTGTCATTCTTTTATTTGATTTTAGTGGAGAAAGTATTGTAATATCACGGTTACTTTGTGTTTATTGTTCCAACCCAACTTTTGAACAAAACTGATTAAAATGTTCTTAGTTGCAGTGATTTCTGTGATTATCTGTCCAACAGTAGTAAATTTTGATTAAAAAATAATTACAAAGTAAATAATTCAGAGTACATGTAATAATATTAAATATATCATCATGGTCTGGCTTCTTGAAACTTGCAGTTTTAATCATAAAATTAATTTATTATTAACATAATTTTAGTTATCTTTAATATATCATTAGTGGGACAGATGGTCGTGTGGACCTGATAGCCTTGTGTTAGATTCTCGGTTGAGAGCTATGGGAATTTTTCCTGGTGAAATTTGGTGCAAAGGTGTCCTGAAACTCCACCCAGCTTTAAATGGGTACCTGACATTAGTTGGGAAAGTAAAGGCGGCTAGGCGTTCTTACCACACAATCCGTTCATATGCTGAGGTTATTAAGACATGAATTCTACACTTCATCTACCCCGATTACCCTTGAGGGCTAAGGGAACTTTACTTCATATATAATTATTAACTTGAGTTAGGCATTTATCAGGTTTGTGCATTGAATGTCTATTGTGTATACTGCCTAAGTTTATTATGCTCCATTGGGGGTGGACATCTCAACTAATCACCTAATATGATGTCTTTAGCCTTACTATGTTATTAACATATAATAGGGGGCATGGATTAACTAAAAATTTGAAAGGATTTTTGTTTATTTGTGAAAACAATTTTAAAGTTTTCAGTGTTATGAAGCTAATTCTCAATATTATATGCAGATATTTTATATCGATCCATAAAGTAGAATAATTCAAGAATCTAACGCACAAGGCAGTTTGAGTATGTTCCAAAACATATCAATGAAGCCAGGCCACATTTTTTAATGAATTTATTAACATATTAAAATTCAACTGGCGGCTCTAAACCCTATGAAAGTATAATCTGAAGTCAGTGGTTTAAACCACCTGCTTTTATATCTGGCATCTGGAGAACTCCAGGCAGTAATATCTGGAGATGAAACAGCATTGCTCACCCTACTGATAAGAACTCAAAAATTGATAATCTCTGTATCAGATAAACAAGGTTTATTGGAAGTTTTCTAATGCACAGGACTAAAAAATTTTTTTACAATTAAGACAAAACAAGATGTGATCTCTAAAAAATCTTTCAAATCTATCACAAAGTATTACCACGTGCTAACACGATTCATAGATTTAAATTGGTAGAAATAATAAGTTAGCTTTAATTGTGTATCATCTCTAATCCAAAGTGATTCTGGTCAATGTAAGCTATAAACATTATGAAAAAAAAACAAGTAAACAAAGTTCTAAACAAAAAAAAAAAAAAACAAACAAAAAGAAAATTTCATTATGATTAAATGTATTGACTGGTTTACATGGAACAATAAAAGCCAAAAGTCCAAAATAAAATCAAGTTACTTTCAAAGTAACAGCATGCTAAAACATTTTCATTAAAATCTGAAAATTCTCACATAATTTATGTCACTAACTCACTAAATGGAGTGAGATACACTTGTAGTATTAAAAATATGAACAAACCTTGATGCTCAACTATAACTATTCAAATTAATTATTTTTTTTTAATTATGAGAAGTTATTTTAATATAAGACCGCAAGAATGTTCATAAACAGTTTGTTATGTCCGAAATTAAAAAAAAATTCATTTTCATCTGTCATCAGTAAAACATTAAAGTTAACCCTAGCAAGACAAATGATTTTGTTAAGAAATTGCACCAGCCATAACCTTAAATAATATAATACAAAGCTAACAAAGTCCAAATCATTCATCACATTATTGTTGTGTAGAAGGCCTGAAAATATAAAAAGGATTACAATATGTTAGGTAAAAAAACAATCACATTTTGACAAAGTTATTTCAAAGTTACTGTGTAAGTTAGAAAACTGACTTTATGACAGGGATGTCAATTTACATACATTATATTTTAACCATTCTATAAATATACTGGAAATTAAAAGAAAAATTTAATTAGCTTACTTCGCCCATTCTACATTAAGAATAAGGTGATCATATCCAAAACCTGAAACGCCTTGAATAGCTCTAGATGCATCTTCTCGCCGGTGGAAATTAATAAATGCAAAGCCCTGAAGAACAAATAAAAAAAAATGAAAAGGCAGTTAAGTTTAATAGGTCAATGGTATAATTATGTGCATAGGCAGGGAAGAGATTAAAAATTATTGTTTGAATGTACGTTTCAGCTATAAACATAACTAACCATTTTACTGAGTTATTCAATTTTATTAAAATAATCCTGCTAAGCTATAAAAAAAATCAAATGTAACATCTTTACAAATAACACAATTGTGTACTGGGGCATTTAACCACTACCCTATCCTTAAGAAAAGCGAGGTTAGCCCATGAAATAAAAAGATTAAGTTTTTTAAGTCATATGTGGAAGAATAAAGAGAAAATTAATCAGGAAGTAAATAAGTAAATAACATTTAGGGCCATATATTTTTCACAAAATAGCGCTATGCACAAAATGGTTACTCATAATACTCCATTTTGAAAAATGACATTGGCAGACATAATATTAAAACAATTGATATTGGATGTATAACAAAATTTAAGTTATTTTAGTAATAATTTGAAGAAAAAAAACTTCAAAATGATCTATATATTTCATAACTTTGGGATACAGAATGGGCACTCGTAATACTTCAACCAATTTTTTAAAATGCCATAGGCAGACATGTTATTGCAAATATTACCTAACATTCATCTTCATCGAAACACACGTATCAGTCTCCACTTCAACTTAAAGTACATTACTTGGTCAGTAATGCTGTAATTTTTAAACTCACCACCAGTTTAAAGATGGTAAAATTATGACCAATCAGGCCAAGTGCGACTGCTTGATATGGCCAATAATGGTGTGAACATGTAATTTAAATTACTTCATATAAATATTCCATCCATTTGGTCTACGCCCAGCCATTCATTAATGGCCCATGGATAAAAAAAACTTTTGCACACATATTATATATCGTCGGCATCCGTCCGTCTCGAGAGACGATGGTGTAGCTAAGTTGAGTCTACTAAACACCGCCGGGAATGGCTGTGCAGACCGACTCGGGAGTGGCAATCCCTGCCGCACTTGTCACACTTGAAAATAGTTGGTTGTTGTAGTTGATGTTGTAGCTGCTCTTTTTTCCGCTTCCGTCTTGATCTTTTCAGGGCAGCATTATCCTGTCGCTCAGCCTCTGCACGCAATGAACCCTGCCGGACAGCGAGCCTCCAGGACTGGCGGTCGGCTGCTTGGCTCTCCCAGGAGTTGGGGTTAATGGAGCACTCTTTCATATTCTTTTTGCAGGTGTCTTTGTAGCGCATTTTAGGTCGCCCTGTTTTCCTCTGGCCGGTAACTAGCTCGCCATAGAGTAGGTCCTTCGGGATGCGGTCTGCGTCCATTCTTTTGACATGACCGAGCCATCTGAGGCGTCTCTCGCTGAGAACTGCAAACAAGCTGCTCATGTTGGCCCTCTCCAGCACCCCAGTGTTGGGGATCTTGTCTTGCCACTTTATCTGCAGTATACGTCGCAGGCACCTCATGTGGAAATTGTTTAGCTTCCTTTCGTGCCTCGCGTAAGTGGTCCACGTCTCGCATCCATAGAGGAGGGTACTAAGTATGCAGGCCTGGTAGACGCGCAATCTGGTATTTTCGGTGAGGCTGGGGTTTTCCCACACACGTTGCTTTAGTCTCGCCATGACTGTGGCTGCCCTAGCAATTCTGCAATCGATCTCCGGGTCTATGGATAGCGAGCTGGAGATGGTGGACCCGAGGTAAGTGAAGTTCTCGACGACCTCTAGGGTGTGCCCATCAATGTCAATGCTTGGGGGTGTATCTGTACCCTGTGCCATGACATTCGTCTTTTTCAGGCTGATAGTCAGTCCAAACTCCTTACATGCATGGGAGAGGCGGGTGACAAGCTGCTGCAGTCCGTCTTCAGTGTGTGATGTCAAGGCTGCGTCATCAGCAAAGAGCAGCTCGCGGATTAGGACCTTTGTGACTTTGGTCTTTGCACAGAGGCGGGCTATGTTATAAAGCTTGCCATCGGACCTTGTATGGATGTAAACACCCTCGCTGCAATCCTTGAAGGCGTATTGGAGGAGCATGGAGAAGAAAATGCCGAAGAGTGTAGGTGCAAGGACGCAGCCCTGTTTTACTCCGCTGCTGACTGGGATATAGACTATCAATAATTGAAGTAGTGATAGAAATAGGCACAATAAAACAGAAATAGTGGTCAATTTCAATGCTATCTACAATAAAAAGCTTGACAGCATGAAGTACATGTTTGTGTTCTAGTTACTAAAGATTAATGCAGAACATAAAAATGTAAATAGTATTCACGCATTAGCTAATAACTCCAAAAGTTCTTCACCAATTGCCTTGAAATGTTACAGACAAAATTGAAGTAAATTACCCGGCATGTTTATACATGTATATACATTTTATATCAACATCACATCTATTATATTTTAAAATAATATTTAATCAATTGGTTTGGTAAAATTATTTCTTTACTTTATTTAAATCACGGGATGTAGTTCAAAAGTCACAGAAATCTAACTAATAATATATTGTCAGTATTTGTTTAAAAATAAACCAATCTGCTGTATGCAAATTAATAGTTTGTCAGTATTTTGTTTAATTAACAAACAGTATCCTAAAATATTTTTTTTTACTTTAGTTTGCAAATTATTATTTCGTCCGTATTATTTTTTATCAAACATGTAAACAGGATTCACGCTATTAATCATAACTCCGAAAGTACACCCAAAAGCACTGCATTAATAAACACAACTCTCAGTGGAACTAATTTTCCATTGTTTATAGTTTTACGTGATTGATATTATTTTTCTAAAATTAATGTTTTTTTAATTAAACAATTAGAAACAAGGGCTTTCTCCATACATGCTATTACATTACTTAGGGCTTAGCCATGGCAATGCATGGCCAGGTACATCGAGTTATAAAAAAAACATTTTCAATCATAACTGACTTTAATTTTGTTCTTAAACTCTATTACTGATGTCAAAATAGTTCTTATAGAACATTCATGTTCAAACAAATATACACATGAGCCAACCCAAATATATGTATTTAAAAAAAACAAACCCCACAACAAAAAAACATACATACCTTTGATTGACCAGTAGCTTTATCCTTAGCCAAATATATCCTAGATATAGGGCCAAACGGTCTAAACAGTTCTTGCAAATCTGACTCTCTAGTATCTTCTGACAAATTAGTAACTCTGATGGTTGCAGCTTCATCTTCAAATGGACAAAACAATCAAAAGTCAGTTACTGAAATGTTAATTTTACTAAAGCATCAAATACAAAAGTTTTTTTGACCGTATTTTAATATTGAAATAGTTTGTTTTAATATCTAAATAAACATTAAAATCCATATAATTGTAACAGCAACAATAGTCAGATTAAAAAATAAAAAAGCATTTTACCTCCTTTTCTTTGATTAGGTAATTGTTCTCCCCTGGTTTTGTTGGCACCCTCTCTCAAAGTGGGAGGTATATATTTACCTCCAGATGGTTTGGGAGCAGGTGAAGATGAAACTGGAGCAATATCTGGCTTCTTTCCACCTTCTTCGAGCTTTTCCTAAAAACAAATTAGTACGATAAATTTTAATAGTTTTATAAGAATATATAGCTTATATGCTTAAATGTACTTCTCAAATCATGAAATAACATATACATGTAATTACAATATTAATCACGCCTATTTAATAGATAATTCAAAAAATATTAAATGGTAATAAAGTAAATAATTTATCACCTGTAAGGGCTGTAAAGTGTCTTTGTAAGGGCATTTTGTGGTCCAATGGTCTCCTTTACAAATACGGCACTGAACAATCTTTTGGTTCTTAATTTTATTCAATGGATCTTCTTCTTCAGGTGCAGGTGTCTTAAAAAAAAGAGATTTAAATGTTATGTATTTCCCGATCAACCATCTATCATAATATTCTATAGTCAGTAATATAAACAGTGCTAATACCTAATAACATTTGAAGATTTAGCCCCATTTTATTAATGATATTTTTAGTGCAAACATTGTATTATTCATCAATGTCCAAACAAAAAACAAGTACCTCTTTGTTTTGAACAAACTGCATGAAGACTTCTTCTGTCATGATTGTGTTTGAAGGGTTAGGACCAGGTGGGTCATCAGCTGCAGCACCATACTTTTTCCATATCTAAGAGCAGATCATATATAATTGGTTAAAATGCACTATTGAAACAACTTCCACAGGCTCAGTATGACGAACTATCACAAAATATAGCTAATATCACAATATATATATATATATTGTAACACCATCAATAATAAGGGGTATGATGACAAAGTATTCCTTTTCTTAAGGCTGTGCATCACAATTTCTCTCACTTCCTTTTAATATCAAATCCATGTGGGGCACTGTTACAAGGGAATTTCCTGTGACATTTACATTACAGAATAATATTTTTTTTTAGAAAATAGTAATAATTAACAATATTAGTATAAAATAAAGAATGTTTAAAAAAACAAATAACTTACTTTTCTCTGAGCAATAGACTTTGACAGTCTGACAGTTTCAATCTTATATGTTTTGATAGTCTGATAATGAATAAATAAAAGGTGCAGTATTATTTAAAGAAGTCCAAACACTTAAGTTACTTTTGAAACAACAAGCCAATGCAGACTAATTATTTATGTAATATTTATCATTGAGAATCATGGAAAGTGACCTTTTAGTGATATAATCATATTTACAAAACACATATATCCACCCAGGTTAAAATCAACTATTTATAATAAAATGAGTTTTTTTTCTAATGTAATTAGACATAGGAAACTATTTTTGAAATAGCTTCAACCTATCCAAATTTGGTATATACAACTATTTGGACTACTCAATTGTTTTTTTTCTACAGAGATAATTTAGAAATCATCAGTTGAGTTGGTTATAAACAAGTGGTCTTCTACAGCTATGGGTTCATGTATGACTGAAAAATACATGTGCGGTAAATTATATAAATGTGACACAACTATAATAATTATTGTCACCTACACATTAACTTACACTATGTGGTATAAAACTGATCTATTATAATTTTAAACTAGGGCACACAGGCACAATCAGGTCTGTCAGACGGTTTAACCCGGACTGCCACTTGTTTCAGTACTAGACTTTAATGTTATGATCATTACAATTTATTCAAATTAGTTCGTTTCAATACTACACACATCTTTTCTTGACCCTGCCTGCCGGTCAAACTTACAAGCCCAAAGTAGCCTGCGTCGTAAAAAAAATTTGCTCACATCTGCTTTGTTGTCAAAGTTAAACCTCCACCCCAGTGGACAGATGTATTTTAAAATATACCTTGATCACTTTTCCATCTTCATTTCTATATTCTATGATTGTTTTAATTCCCCTTTTCTCATCATACTCTTCGCTTGGAGGAGGAAGACCTGAAAAAAAAAATAGAATTATTGCTTAAGAAATGAAAAAAAATTTAAAGTAATAGACAACACAAACCGCATCTCAGCTAAGTGATATTTTTTAGGTGAGGGATAAATCTGTTGTTAGTTACAATACTTTTAGGCCGGAAATCATGTTCTTTACAACATATGCATTATTAAAAAAAAAATAAACAGCCAAAAACTAAGAATTAATGCATCATCTGTCACATTATGTGATTGACATGAAGTATGAATAATATGATAAAGAACCAAATAGAAATACTAATTCAAATATTGTCTGTGCATTTATATATAGATTTGTATAATTTAAAACTTACTATTTATACTTAAATCATAGTTGTGAGCTCTATCATCAGAAATAAATGTAAATAATTAAGAGAGTATATCAAAATACAAACTCTTTATGATAAAATAATTCCAAATATCTAACTTAAACACAAATGAAAAATGAAGACATAAAAATTCTACTATAAAATTTGTAAACAATCTCATTCTCTTTTAGATAGTAAAATGACTGAAGTATTAAAAATAATGCCAAGATAAAAATAAACAATATGCAAACCCAGCGGTTCTCTAACATTTATGCCATTTGACCAATTTTTACAGGTTTTGAACCCACCATACAAAAATATTGTTTTCGCACAGAAAAACTCAATACAAAAAACAAGAAAAGTGCCAATATTTGTTGTCTTAGATGTCCCCTTATACTTTGTAAATTCATAAAATTTTGTTTTTAGTATGCTTGTGAACCTTTCATGATAAATTTAAATTTAGTTGCAACCCACCTAAAATTCGCCCTTGACCCACACTTTAGGATTTAAAATTTAAACTTATAACCAACAGCCTGCTAACAGAACTCATAAGACAGAGCCATCAAGAGACATATAATGTTAATTTTCAACTCTCATATCGAATTCAAACAGGCTATAAACTTTAAACAATACCACAACATATAACAAATTTGTTTAGATATTTAATTAATGTTTCAAAAGTTACTAAACTTGAGATACACCTGTAGTATTAAAAATATGAACAAACCTTGATGCTTAACTATAACTATTCAAATTAATTAATTTAATTTTTTTAAATTATAAGAAGTTATATTAATATAAGACTATAAACTTCAAAGTAAATAATATAAATGATAAATATAAGTCTGTAAGAAACATGATGTTTACAGATTACAATTCTAGTGCTTTGAGTCAGATATTTTATAGGATAATAAATTAATTTTTTAGGCAAAATCTGAGATATGCCTCTTAAATAGCCTACCATAATTTATGAAAATTTAGTGTTAAAAACTTTATATCACTTTTTTAATTGATAATTTATTTAATCGATATGGTTAAGAAGCCCTTCAGAAGGGTGGACAATCTGTTTATGATTTTATTAAAAATAATTCATTAGTAAAGAATATAAAAAACTTTAATTTCGTACATTCTTTCAATTATTCATTTAGCTTGTTTTAAACCAAAAATTAAAAAAAAATGCAAGTAGGCAGAACATAAGACCCGACCAGACTTGCAGGATCCCCTTACTCTTATTGTTTATGCATGATATAGTTAAGAATAGTAGCACATCCTATTGCAACTTAATATATAATTTTTTTTTGTGGAACGGAACATTGTTATCAACCAAATATTCACTTTAAAATTGTAAAGTTATTTTTGAATGGTTAATATACATTATATATTTGTAATACATTTCCAAAGTAGATTGCATGGGTTTCAATCCAAGCTTTTCATTTTGGGAAGGGACTCACAGTAACGGAGTATTTAGAATTTTTTTTTAAAATCAGTCTACCATATTGTATCCATGCCTGGCATGTTAGAAAATTTCTAGGTTGACACTATGACTTAGTTAATAAAATATTTTTTTTTAATTTACCCTCATCTCCTTGGTCAACTTGTTCCGCCCAGCTTTTTCCGCTAGTCCTGAGAACGATATAAAGAGTTGAATATTAAAAAAACAGCATAAAGAAATAAAAAAAAAACACTAATGAAATGTGTTTAGAGAATTTAATAAGAAAAATTATTGTCCTCACATCGTGTCCAAAATGAGATAATTCACCGGCAAACTTCCGGTTTAACACACTATTTACAGTACCGGATTGGACTGTGAAGAGTTATATTAAATTACTTCATTTTTTTTTTTACTTATTTTTTTATTAATATAAAGGAAAAAATTATTTTGCAAAAAAAATATATTTATATATTTTGCAGAATTAAAATATTCACTTTTTCCATTGTAAGCGCACAATATACTTATTTAAGTTGATATATTCTAACAAGTGTAAAAATTCACGCAATTGTCTCAATTGACAAATATATATTTCTATTATTAGTAATTTTCTGTCCACATCATCACATTGTCACACATACTTACTATCTTAGTGAATTATTACAATCTATAGTGATACAAAAATACTATCTAGAAAAGTCTGTCTTTCTACGTTTTATCCTAATTAATTGTTTACTTCCTATAAAATGGATGGGAAAACAACTGATAACGTCAAATGAGTTCTTTATCTGAAAAAAAAACAACCAATAGGCTAATTAAAGTGTCTTAAATAATTTTAGTTACATATAGTTACATATATATTCATTAATTAATCATAATTTGAAAAAAAACAGTACTTTTATTAATTTTTTTTTTGTTTTTTAAATTCTGACCATAGATATATATGTTTACACTTCTGACAGTAGGAGAGAAATCTGGCTCTTTGTACATTCTAAAACACTAACATTTACACGAAACAAGTCAAAGCATACTTTAGTCTGCTTCACTTGCAATTGGTAAACAAGATAAGATATTGTTTATGTTTGGCTTCATTTGTCTTATAAGTGATAAAGGATATCCGTGATAAATTCAGCTGATTTCATAGAGATCTTCATAACAAGCGTCTTCTGCATCCCACATAGATCCTGATTGGCAGGTTTGACCGAATTTGTCATACATAAATAGTATTGCATTAAATTGTATTTAATTGCATCATTGGGCTAATAAATAGCTTTTATAGGGGGGCGTTGTCTGAGACGTTGTCAAACAGTTGTAAGTTTAGGTACTTTTATACAACACATACTGATATAGGTTTAATAAAAATTTATCTATATTAAAAAAAAGGTTTGTGATGTTTTATTAAAAATGCTTTTCATTTTCTTAGGCCCTAGCCTAGGCTATGCCTATCATAGTATGTTATGTGGAAGTGTGATTAAAAAAATACAAATGAAATAAACAAATATTGCTTTTTTTATCATTTTGGTAATTGTTTACGACAGTGCGCCCAAGCCTGCCTACGAGATAAATGGTTCTTTCTTATCATAACGCAAAGGTCTTAATGTGGATCGAACGAAATGGGCTGAAATATGGCTCGCAAATAATTCTAAATTACTTTAAAAAAATATTTTTCTTCCTCATTTATCTCGTGGGCGGACTGTCGTAAACAATTACCATAATTTTTTTCCAGTTTGAGAATCCAGAGATAACTGATATATTATTATTAAACTATTTTATAACATTGCATAGCCTTTCTTATGGATATGCAAACGAGGTATTCTTTCTTCTGAAAAGGCCGCTTTAAGTATTAAATCTGATGCTAAGAGTGGCTTGAGAAGTAATTTTTTCTAGATCAGGGCTCTCAAACATCTAATTTTCTAAGACAGCAAAGAACAGCTCTGCTTACATTTAACCTTCTTTTAAATAACATTAGCTAGAAATTTTTAGATTTATATTATAGCATTAAACATCCCTAATTAATTGCAATGCTTGAAAAGGCTATTAATAAAGTTTAGGTGGCCTTTTTTTTTAGCCGTAGCAGTATGGGGGACCACGGGGTGTGTCATATGACCATTCACATGTAGATACAGCTTTTAATTTTACCAAATCTCTGTCATGAAATGCCTTATTCAAAGGACCTAATGAGGTTTACCTTATCATCTTATTTCAAGGCACGCTAATTCATCAGCATCCAACACCTTTTATTAAAGTAAAATTGTATTTCCGTAATGTTTTTTTTTTTTTTTTCTGTGGGTTCCTTATTCTCTTGAGTTTAAATTATATTAATTTCTAAAGTTTATTTTAATAGATAGAATTAATTATTAGTCTAATTGTGGCATTTAATTAAAGTATAACAAGAGTTTTGACTTAAAACATTACTTAAAGACATGACCATATAATCTTGTGTGCTTTTATTCAATGTGTCCCATTCATATTGAACTGTTAACAGTTAATTTCTGAGCTATTAATTTTGAAGATTTAGGAGCATAAATAGGCGACTTATTTTTTTCCAGCTGACTTTATCTGTTATTCACTCTGCTGCCAAAAAGTACATAAAAATACAGAATGTCTCAAGGCTCAGGCAAGAGAGTTGTGTTGGCATACAGTGGTGGTTTAGACACTTCTACTATTCTGGTCTGGCTTATTGAACAAGGTTATGAAGTGATTGCTTACCTGGTAATAATAATTAGTATTTAAAAATAAGTTTTATCTCTCAACAATATTTTTTGTGTGTTCAAGAACCATTTTTTGTTTTAGAACGTTTATTTTTGTTTTTAATTTTTAATAAACTCAACCCAGGATAGAGAATTTAAAAGTTAAAATATTTGTTTATTTTCTTTGACATAAAAAAAATTCAAATACTTTTATGTTAAGAATCTTGTTAATGGAATTTTTATTTTAGGCCAATATAGGGCAAGATGAAGACTTCGATGCTGTCAGAAATAAAGCTTTAAAGTTTGGAGCTTTGAAGGTAAGTGCCATTAGTCTCCTTATACCAGTTTAGGAAGTACATTAAAATACACTAAATGAATTTTTGTTAAGGTTTATTCTTGAAATATAATTCTAAAATCTTTTTATTTTTCTAAATATGTCTATACAGTAATTCATTAATTATCATCGCTTTGTTTTATATTGTAATGCAGCATGTAATATTTGTACCTGCATTTTATAATAAAATGAGCATGAATGATTAATAACATTTTAAAGTTGTAATTGATTTTTCCTTGGTTGAAATCAGTGCGAATGAAAGCTCCCTTGACTAATCATCAACGCCAATTATTCGCAATATGATGTTTTTGATAAAAGAACTTTGTTTATTTAGATAATATAATTGATTTATATATATTGGAAGCAGATAAAAGATAAAACAAATATGATCAAATCTTTATACCCCACTATGACTATACTGAGCGAGCCACTTACGATCATGTGATTAATATTGCATTTTTTCTTTAATAGACATAATAAATCAATAAAATTAGGTTACTGAAAGAAGATTAAAATTTGTTTTCCTGATTTGGACTCAGGTCTGAATAATTGTCATACTATCAGTCACTTGTTAAAGGTTATTCTTTGTTTATAGTTAGTCAGCTTCTTAGAGGTTTGCTGTTTAATTATTGATTTGAACTGAAAATATATTCTGTTTTTTTTTTCTCATACTTGAAAAATGGGATGGATGAGATCTGGTGATGTTAGTTTTAAAAAAATAAAAAAATAAATCAACAGTGTTATTAAATACAATTACATGGCATGGTTTATTTCTTTCATAAAAAATCTTAAATTGAGGCTAATTATGTGTGGTTCATGAAAACAATAGCCTGATTCAGTTATATTGCAGTAAGTAGGTCAACCGGAATAGTTCTAGGCCAAAGTTTGCTGGACTGTACTGAGCATACATTTTGCACTTTTGACTTATGTATTTATTTAATTTATTTTGTCTAAACAACAAAACTGTACATTGGCATGCACTGAATGAAAAAAAAAATTGATTAAAATGAATGATTGAAAAAGAATATTTAAAAAAAAATTAAGACTTTGAATTTTTCTTTTCATTTTTCACATAAAACCTAAAAGCACTAACATCTAAATAAATTTTTTCCATGTCAAGTCTTTCTGTCTGCCTAAATCAAAAGCAAGAATCAATAATACTGTTTCTGTTTTAAATGTTTAAATATGGCCTCTTGCCAGTTTCTGGATTTGGAAAATGTTTTAAAAAAGATATTCATTTTGAAATAGTTTCTGTGATTTTATAAATGAGACATAAAATGTTAAAAATTAATAATAGAATAGATGTATTATCATTCAAATTATTGTTGTTTGCTTTAAAATCATCAAACAAAAACAGAATAGCCGCATTCATTGTAACACATTTTGTTGATACAATTCTTTTTACATGTACAAGTCATTCTAATAAAAAAAAAAAAGAAATTCTGTAAAATTTCTATATATATATATCAGCTATAATATTATTTTAATTTAAATAGTGCTTTTTTTTTTAAAATTACAAAGTGAGACAAAGTTACAAAGACTAACACTAAGTGTAAGTTTAAAATAATAGCTGAGAGGTTAATGAATAGGCTAAACATGTTGTCTGCCTTGGTATGAATCTCACTCTCGGATACTCCTTTTTTTTTAAAAAACAATTTATCCTTTATGTTGTTGTAAGGAAAAGAAACAACAAATGAAAAATGTTTCACTTTTGATCAAGTTTCTATCTCTATGCAAACATTTTGCATGGTACAGTTAGAAATAACATAAAAGAAGAGGAGTAAACCTATTTTTTTAAGTTTTGATGATTTTATTGCTAGTTTAAATTATCTTATTGTCCTTGAAATTGTTATATGCATGATATAATTACTTATTCAAGATTAAATCTTAAATACATTTATTTGGGTGGAGTTTGGCGGTGTTTATTCACAGATCATTAAACATTTTCTTTTTTCAGATGGTGATTCTGGATCTCCGTAAGGAGTTTGTGGAAGAGTTTATCTGGCCAGCTGTTCAGGCTAATGCAACATATGAAGACAGATATCTTCTTGGCACATCACTGGCCAGACCACTGATTGCCAGGTTATTATGAGCTAGACACATTTCAATTCGCATGAAGATATTTTACATTGACTTAATGGGGGAGAGTAATGTAGCAAATAGACTTAAACCAAAATTTCAGGTTTTAACAAGATGTTTTTTAGGCAGATGGCTTCATTATGATATATTACATATGTTATACATTCATTTAACAAGAAATTCTAAAAATAATATTGCGTTAAAAAAATTCTATGTCTCCTTGCAAAAGAGCTTCACTAAGCGAAATCCAAAGTTTTAAACATTTACATTACATGGTTTTTAAATTATCCAAGACAAACTAAAAAAAAATTATAAAAAAAAATAAATCACTTTTTTTCTAGTGAACTAAAAAATTGCCTAAGTTTTTTTTTTAAGAATTGAGTAAGGATATATGATTAAACATATTAGTATGCGAGAATAAAAAAACAAAGCATAATCTTGACAGAAGCCATTGGTTCATTTTTACCCCCCCCCTACGCCCCACCTTTAATGCTATGTAATATATGCAAATTGAGGAGTGGGATAAATCTCAGAATTTGTGTATGTGTGTTAAATATATTTTTCTATGTGCCTTATAAGAGTTACCAAATTATTAATTTGTTCAATTATCAGATAATAAAATAACAAAAAACCACTTCCACTTTAATTTTGTCTATAGGGCTATGGTCAAAGTGGCTGTAGAGGAAGGAGCTAATTATGTTGCCCATGGAGCCACTGGCAAAGGAAATGACCAAATAAGATTTGAGCTGGGAGCATATGCCCTTCATCCAACAATAGAGGTCATTGTGCTTCATTTCACTGTTGTAGAATTATATGATATACTTTATGTTTTTTATAAAAGTCTTCTCAGATAAACTGCTAGAAATTCTTTACATATTTATTTGACTGTTAACGTTGTGTTCTATTTTGTTCTTTCTTAGTCATTGAAATGAAATGTATAAATTTTCCTCAATCCATTTCACAGGTGATATCACCCTGGAGGTTGCCAGAATTTTACACAAGATTTAAAGGCCGCACTGATCTTTTTCAATATGCTCAGGTAGAGAATAGCATTGCAGTTTAAGTTTGAGTTGATAAATAAAATTGCTGTATTATTGTTTACACTAAACTTGTATCTCTAAACGTACATCTTTGTTTTTTTCAATATGCTCAGGTAGATTAGCATTGCAATTTAAGTCTGAGTTGAAAAAATAAAATCGCCATATTATAGTTTACACTAAACTTGATTCTCTAAACTTACATCTTTTGTTTTGGTCAGGAACATGGGATTCCATTGCCAGTCACCCTATCAAGCCCCTGGAGCATGGATGCCAACTTGATGCACATAAGGTAACTTAAATTTTACGGTACAATAGCAAACTTTTCTTGCATGTCTGCAATACTCAGAAAAATGGGGAGAAAGGATAGGTTGTATCAGACTATAGACTCTATAGAGTGACCATCGTATATGTAGGCATGTTTTAAAATTGACAAAGTAACACTTATGTTAGAAAAAGATAGGATACAAGCACAGAAGTGAGATGAGGAGGATCAGTGTTTTATAGGCTGTAGGCTGTTGTCAGTAGCATAACATGAATGAAAATCTTGAACTGGAACATCATATGGACTTAACATTATTGTTGACAATGCATTTGAATTTTTACAGGTTCTGTAAAATCCACAATCAACAGCTGCTCCCAATCAATAAGTTTAAAAAAAACCTTTTTCATTAATTTTTTAAATGAAAATGTGTTAAATTGACCATGGACATGGTGTAGTTGTCTATAGAACTTTATACACTATGAAATACCAGAATGTGGTTCTCATGAACAATTCAATTATATTATTGTTTTAAACATCATTACAAAGAATTTAAGCAATTAAGTAAAAAATTATAAAATCTCCAGAATGTCTCATTATGAAAAGTAAATTTATACTCACATTTTATTTGTTATAATTTTCAGAAAGGAGTGATATGTTTGCTTTTTATTTGTGGCCAATATCGGTATGTTTAATTATTTCAGTTATGAGTCTGGTGTTCTTGAGGACCCAGACCATCATGCACCTGAGGGCTTGTTCCAAATGACCACTGATCCAGAAACTGCACCTGACAAATCTGATGAAATAGAAATTGAGTTTAAAAAAGGTCAGAAAATACTTCAACAAGTTCATATCATTTCCATAAGAATATATTCGACTTCATTATGTAACATTATACACAATTTTTCTTCTCATAAATAATATTTATTGCCTACAGGCATTCCTATAAAAGTGAGCAATACAGCAGAAGGTATAGAGTTAACTGAAGCCTTGGGAATTTTTTTGTATTTGAACAAAGTTGGGTGAGTTATTTTATTACTTGCTTTATTGTTGATTTCCAATTTTTGATTGCCATTTTTAGAATGTGATTGAACCAATTGTTTTCTCCTGTCCTCTGTTTAATGTGGTTGTGCCTATCCTGAATAGTTATTCTTGTTATTCTCAATGGCTGCTTAATCCATAAGACATGATGCAGACTTATGCTAATGAACCATTTTAGTTTGCCTTTGAATAATTTAAAGTCAACATGGGTATTTTGAATGATTTCAGTTATGAGTCTTGAGGCCATTACATGTAGATGTATGTTAATAAAAATGTTTACATTTCCTTGTGTGCAGCTTTTGAATTGTTATTTTTCCCTCAATGACTTGAACTAAATGCGTAATTCATTATTGTCATGTATATGGCAGACATATCTTTCATAATATTTACTCAATTTTTTGAAACAGTTGAAATAGTTTTAATATATTTTTTAAATTTTCTTAGGATTTTAAAAATTAAAGATAGGCTGGTACAGAAAACAGCTATTTTTTTTCAATTATTGAACATGTACTTGGTGCATGAAAACTATTTAAAGATGTTTTCTTAAAAGTACAAGTAGTCATGTTTATTGCAGTTAATGTATCTTATATTATAAGGGTGTCATCTCATTAGGATGAACACACAACTATCACTGCAAATGCATACAGTTATTTTCTTTTTTTTCCAAATTTATCTTAAACATTTGTTTTTGCTCCAGGAAAATTAAAAAAACAAATGATCCAATAAAACTGAATCAAATTGATAGTTTATCGCACAAACTATAATACATTTCTAATGTCACCAGTGTTTACTATTTTGTATAAGTTGCATTGTCTGAAGACCAAAATAGGGTTGTAAAGTCACATTTCTTAACAATGTGCAGATTTTATAGTGATAAAATGCTATTAATGGATGTAGAAATGAGCAAATTTTAATAAAAGTTGTAAATTTCCTCTTAATATATAGTGTATACATTTGTGTACATTTCATTGGTCTTGCGCCTAAAATATTCATTGCTTACACTTTGAAAAAAAATTGTGACTGTTGAATAATTTTATTTTACTTCTCAACATCTTGTTAGTAAAATTAAAAAGAAATGCACACAATTTGTAAAGAAGATTTATTTGTTAGTTTCCTAAAATTCATAGCAAGAGGCAGGATTTTCTTTTGCTGTTAATTTTTTATATTTTATGTAAAAAAAAAAATCAGCTGATTGGAATATTGCGAATGGGATGCATTAAAATAAAAATCAAGAATATGTGAATGAAAGCTGTTAGTGTGTATGTAGTGTTTATATAGTAAAGCACTTGGTGTATATAAAGTAAATGATGTTCCTACATTGTACCCATATCAAAGATGGGAATCTTGATCAATAATATCCAAGACTGGTAGCTCATAAATGTCTCTATACAAAAAAATTACATCATTTTAAAGTGCTTTGATATTTAAAGTCCATAAACAGGTCTTTTATTTTCTCAAAGTTAATTTGTGATTGAAAAAAATAAATATTAGCTAATTTATTTCAATTTCTTAAATTGTGATGTAATTATTACACATTCTAAACCAAACGTTTGTTATTAAAATATATGTACAGAGACTTAATAATTTTTTTTTACTATAGTTCTAATACAGATTTTTTTTTTTTACTTCAGAGGAAAACATGGCATTGGCAGAGTTGACTTGGTGGAAAACAGATTTATTGGCATGAAGTCACGAGGTTAGTCTTCATTAAAAAGTTGACTTTTTATATTGAATTTTTTTTCTTACAGCAGCAGTGTTGAAAACTGTTTTTCTCATTGAAAAGTGGATAATTGGTTTTGTTCATTCGATTAAAAATTTCACATTGTTAGGTAAACAATTTTTTTTTTTATCACAAAGAAAAATTACACTGCTCTTGAAGAGAGTTGACTGATGGAAATCATTTCTGAAACAACATCAACTTTGACACTAATTTTTGAATATTATAGATTTGCACCAATTTAAAATAGATCTACTAGTTTCAGTTAATAAATTCTGAAAATAATTTGCCATTTTTGCAGGTATATATGAGACTCCTGGAGGAACTATACTTTTGTCTGCTCACATGGATATTGAAATTTTTACCATGGACAGAGTGAGTACTTTCTTTTTTTCTTTGTTGTAAATATACTTATGCAATAGTTGTTTTTTTTCTTGAGAAATTTTTTAATGGACTAAAAATTTGGGAATTTTTGTTTTCTTTTTCACAGTGCATTTAATTAAAATTCTAAAATTGAAAAAAAAATTAGAAAGTTAAATGTGTTTTATATGTATAGTTCTTGAGAGTTTGATCTACCATATTACTTTGATATTATCAAGTCTTTACAGGGACTTTCCTTTTTACCTATACGTATTTATATAAGAACAATTGAATATTACATCATCAACACAGTAAAAGTCAGTACCTATATTAGTACATATATTATATTGTAATTGTTAATTTTTTGCATTAACAGGAGATGAGGAGAATCAAGAGAACTCTTGATATCCAGTTTGGTGATCAAGTTTACAAAGGTTAGAAATTGTTAATCGAGCTTAATTGTAATGTTTTTTTTTAGACTTTTTGCTTTCTCTTATATTTTTATTTATTGAAATAAAAATTAAAGTTAAATTATGCAAGAAAAAGTGTAGCACTTTCCATCATCATTTTTGTGAACAGGTTTCTGGTTTAGCCCAGAATGTGAATTCACCCGATCTTGTATCGCTAAAAGTCAAGAAAATGTTGAGGGTGTTGTCACTTTGAAGTTATACAAAGGTGGAGTGTACATTTTAGGCAGAAGGTCTCAGCTTTCACTGTATAACAAGGAATTGGTTAGGTGAGTTCTTCTTTATACCAGTCTGACATTTTATTTTATATTCTAGAACAGCAGTCAGTAACCTTGGGGGCGTCACAACCACTAAATTTAAAAGTTTTTTTTTTCCCTACAAATACTAAGTTTATAATTTTCATTTCCGTCGACCACTAAGTTTATCAGCTATATTCCCCATGTAGCTTTTAGATGTAATGCATTAGAAAGAAATTATTTTCAATATCATTTCGCGAAAACACTTGTTGGCTTTTTTTTATATTTTTACAAATGTTTTAAATTTATTCCAACCATTTGTTTTCTTACTGATTTTAAATGTTAATAAAAGTAGTATGATTACTATATGAACATAAAGTTATCTGACATTTAATTTAACTGAAGTAAATTTAATAACCTTTAACTTTTCATATTAAGAAAGTAATCTGTCTGGCACTTGTTGCTAAAATGAAGCGTATGTTGTAATATTTTATGTTTATTGAGCAGCATGAACGTGCAAGGTGAATATGAGCCTGTGGATGCAGGAGGCTTCATCAAAATCAATGCTCTGAGGTAAGTCTTCTAGAAAATCATTTTTAAAAAAAATTGATCATATCTTCATATCTTAGTACATGTATGCTTGGTCAGATATTTGTATCTGGGTTTTTTTTTTTTATAAAATGTTTGCAAAGTTTTGTAGACTCAACTATCTCATTTGCGACCTGTTTGTATTATATGCAACATAATGAAATGAGGAATAATTTGCTTTGCCTAGGCATGCTAAATCATCTGCTGATTTTTAAAACCTCAAAGTCACATCTTTTGGTTTTTTCATTGTTTGCTTTTTTTTTTGCTTTGTGTTATGTTTCATATTATCTATTGATGTATAAAACAAAGTGATTTCTTGCATTAATTTTGAAAGAATTAAGCCCATTTCGTATATTATGGTTGAATGGTAATTTTATTATTCATGTAAAGATACAAAATTTTACCTTGAAATGTCAATATACTATTTTGATTCTTGGACATTTTCTTTTTGTAATAAATTTTTAAAACATTCATTACAATGCAAAAAAAAAACATTGATAAAATAGCTCCTTGTACAAAGTAATAATCAAATGTGATTGACAGCTTGTTTTAGTTTAAAAGTGATATTTTTAAAAGTGTTTTAAAAGTGCTGCTACATCAAACCATGACGCATCAGTTATGCATAAGTTTAACTGTTAATGTTATATTTTCTGTTTTTTCAGATTGAGGGAGTATGCCAGACTTCGTAGTACCACTCAGAAATAAATTTCTCAAAAGTAATTCATTCCTGATGCAAATCTTTCATGAAGCTTTATACGAGCCTCCAATTTTTGTTCTGTAATTTCTTTATTTCTTGATTCCATTTTGAATTTAATATTGTTGATTGTAGCATTTACAAATGGTGAAAAATATAATTAATGAAAGATTTTTTTTTTTCCTTGCAGCAGTATTTAATTTTGAGCAAAAATTATTGACAAAAAAAAATTATTATTGTTTTTTCTGTTTTTTAATCTAACTTTTTTATTCTGCTTAGATTTTATGCTTTATTTTTTTTTAATTTTATAATGGTTGTGCTAAATTTCTCCGCCATGTCTACAGGGTATTATAAGGTAGATAACTACCAGAATAATAAAAATTGCCAAAATTTTCTGATGACTTGTGCCCCTTGTGAAAGGTAGCTGGATCTTGTCATAGTCATTCATCCGATTTTCTCAGTGCAAATTTTTTTTATATCTTTTAAAATCGTATTTTTCAGAAATCATTCTTATTTTTTTTTTCATTTTACTTGAATGTTTACTGATGTCCAGTGTTGGTGAGCACTTTGATATATTGTTCCTCATCCTTTTTTGCATCACTTCTATGTAAGCAGAATTTCTTCTAGATAATAAAACATCAGTATTCAATTATCATGTTATATGATAAACAGTATTTCTTCTATATAGTGAAGTGTTTGTGTTTCCCTTTTCACGCCTTATTATGTTTGTACTTCGCTCATTCCTGTTAGCACCTTTATTATTTCTGTCTTTTTTCTAAATATTTTTAAATTCCGATCTTTGCTGGGATGCATTTATGGTTGGTTTATTTTACCCCAAACATTATAACCATGTGAGATTAAAAATATCATACACATATATTTTATGAAGATATTTAAAAAAAATCTTATTGATTATTTTTTTTTTTTGCAAATAAAATAGTTTGTCCTGTGTATTGTCATCTAAAAAGCTTGTGAGATTTGGGTTAAATTATAACTGCCATTGTTGATTTGCTTTTAACGATAATAAAAAAATATTGTATATTTTTTTTTCACATCTTTTATTTGTTTCATGATATTTGATGAATTATTTATTAAAAAATGTCAAATGTTTCTGAGTCATATCCATGATGGATAAAAATAGTTTGATGATTCATATTAAAGGATCAAATATTGTAATTTTTTGTTGCTTTAGTTCAGGAGTGGGCAAACTTTTTACAATGGCAGACCACACTGGGTTCTTAAAATTGACAGAAAAGCTGATTGAAGAACAGATGGATGGAGTGTTTATCTGTAGCTTAATAAACTGACTGACTGAAGTCCTCCTTGCGCCTATAAGAAGAGAGTGACAGCAAAATGGGGCCAGAATTTGCTCAAGAGTTTAAAAAAGTATTGCTAACTTGGTAAATGATTTTTTTTTTTAGAAATCCTTGAAAATTTGAGAATAATCCACTAATGGGATGGTTTTGTTGCACCCTTCTTTTCATTCCCACCATAACTGATTGTGCAATGGTCCTGATATCTCCTGTGGTGCCTCCATGGCCATTGCACTATCGGCTATGGTGGGGATGAAAGAAGGGCACCATAAAACCGTCCCATTAGTGGTTTATAGGATCTAAGGGATTTCATCTCATCCTTACAGGGACTTTACACACATGGTCCTGGAGGCACCACTGGAGGCTTAATTAGGTGACAGGACTTGCCGGGAGTTGAACCAGTGACCCACAGCATGTAGGCCGCAGGCTGTGATATTAACACAGCACAATTTAAAACACTTTCATGATTGTTTTTTGTGTGTAGTCATATTTTAAAAAATTTGTTTCTGCAATACAGTTTTTGTTTTTTTAGTTCTTAGTTATTTTATTTTTGGGGAATTTGTTGAAATTTAGACATGAGGATTATTTTCAAGTTTTAATGGCCACTACATATTGTCAAAAGAAATAAATTACTTCAGAGGTATTATTAGTAATAGCATTCTTTTATTGTGACAAGAAGAAAGAATATAAATACAAAAAATATAATTCTTTATCAGTTTTATACTTTATTTTCAGTTATGTTTATGGAGAAATTTCAGCAAATCTATATAAAAACAAATCTTTTACATTAATACTTAAGACACGATATTCATTTTTTTCTTTGTAGCAGATAAATTATTTCAGATTTCTTTGTCTCACTTATTAGGGACAATAGTCTAGTTTATCAGTGGGCAAACTTTGGGGGCCGTGGGCCTAATTCAGCCCTCCCGACTGTTTAATCTAGTCCGCCATTCTTCTCTTTATGAAACAAAGCATTAGCATTATTAAGTTGTGATATTTGCCTCTAATTCATATTAGTTCACGTCCATCTAACTGCTCTCATTTCGGTTTGCCGCTCAAATTTAAGAGCCGAATGTTGCCCGCGAGACTCTAAAAGTTTGCCCACCCATGTACTAGTTGGTCAAATTCAAGATATAAATAATGGAAAGGTTAAAACATTAAGAAATTCACGCTACAGTGTAATCATGTATTATTTTTTTGAAAAGTTTATTTGATATTACATTTTTTTTTATAACCGTGTCTTGTTGATACTTCTGCTTCTCCTGAACAGTAGTCTCCCCCTTCCACTATTTGCTGCATGTATGTAACATTGGGTTACAGTATGGGAACTTCTCACAGCAGTCTCTGTTGGAGTTGCAGGGGTGACCATACCAGCAGTCATAGCAAATGCGGGCCTGTACGTTACACTTGTTGTATCGTCTGCAACAGTCGTCATCGGAGCTGCATGATTTACGAAGACAGTTTGTATTTGGTAGATTCTCCCATGGCATCTTGTATCTGATTTGAAATATATAAAAAAAGAAAGAAAGAGTGAACTGAGAAATAGTAAATCGAAAGAAAAACATTTCAAATAATGTTAACACTGGAGAGAACCAAACAAAAAAACTTCTCAGTGCTAATGGACTCAATATATTTGATTCTATTTCACTTAGTAGTAAATTTGTATACTTTACTTTAGATAAGGCCTTCACATATATTTTTAATAGTTCTCTTGTGATGGTTAGTTGGAAAACCTTATAAACTTGTGTTATAATGATTAACATAACATATTAAGTGCATGCATTATTATAATAAAGGGACGGGGAGACAGTGCGGAAGATTGCACAGCTGCAAATCGGAAGCTTTAAAAATAGGGCATCCATTTTGGGGGGAAATAAAGGCGGCATGGCTGAGGCGGATTATTAGTTCGATTAGCAAAAGAAAATAAACTGCCTAGAGTAAAATTGTAGTAAATCGGTGAACTCTATAAGTCGGAGGGAAGTGGGGGGGGGGGGGGGGTCAAGGCGCGCAGTTATTGCGCCAGGCTTCAAATCTGGGCTGGGCTTTGCACGAGCCACACAATTCCCCCAGAATAGCCGTGACTACAGAAACAGATGTAATAACATTAACTAGAAACTAGAAGTACAAGTAAAGTACAACAACCAATATTGAGTAAAACTTCGATTCGGTTAGAGGATTGGGGGGAGGAGGGGGGTGGGGTGGGCAGTGATGCCATACAAACATTTTACATTTGACATTTGACATTTTACATTTTACATTTACATTCATTTGATTCTTATCAAATACTGAACCAGTCGATGTACTTTAGTTTGGAACATTCGTTTTAATAAGCGATGAGGCAGACATATCCACCATCCAGATCAAAGATATTCACTATCGCAGGAAGTCATATAGCCAAACGTTTTGTGACAGAGATGGACTAAATATATATATTTTTTTTTTACAGCAGTCGAAATATGATCACTTGATGGAGCTTAATGTAACGATGAACTTAACGATATTTCTGTAAGTCCATTCATGCGTGAAATATATTTCATGATGTTTGTATTATTATCTTCACATTGGCTACTAACTTCGCACCACAGATTATATAATATCTAATCTATGCATCGCACTGTGTTGGCTATGTCTCTTATTTTTTTTTTAAATAGTAATTTAACTCTACAGTATTCACAATAGAACCTAAATGTAACATAGGCGTTGTTAGCATCCAAGAGTTTTAGAGTTAACGTTTTTTCCAATGTCAACACGAGCGGGCCACATCTTCCAGCACGGCCCCTCTTATGACTCCAGACAGAGACTTAATGATGCTTTGGAGCCCTGATAGCAGTGGCGCAACAAGGGGAGGCGGGCATTGGAGGCATTTGCCCCCCCCCCCCCCCCCCGAAATAAAAATATAAATAAAAGATTAGACCAAAATTAGTCACATGATACATGCCACATGACCCCTTTACTTTTTTTAAAATACAAGTAATTTTTTTTGCCCCCCCCCCCCCGGAAAGTTTGGCCTAGTTGCGCCTCTGCCTGATATCAGTATATTTAATAGAAACATTTACAGGTCGCCTTGTTCATCAGGAACGGCTTTACAAAAAGTTTGTCTCAATCCCATTATACGTCTGTCTACATAAACCCTTGTGATGGGACCAGGGCCGTAGAGCCCTGTCACTTTTTATTCTCTGGTAGGTCTAGTGAATGAGTTGGTAGCAGGGGGCGGTTGTTACTGATTGTTATGAGCCCAAGATCTCCATGCGACGTTCACATCCTCAATATCTAGTAGCCAGAGCCGTTGTTAGGGTTTTCTGCGTGGAGGGGGTGAGTAGAGATATTCCGGGGCCCCTTTTCTATCTATCTATCTATCTATCTATCTATCTATCTATCTATCTATCTATCTATCTATCTATCTATCTATCTATCTATCTATCTATCTATCTATCTATCTATCTATCTATCTATCTATCTATCTATCTATCTATCTATCTATCTATCTATCTATCTATCTATCTATCTATCTATCTATCTATCTATCTATCTATCTATCTATCTATCTATCTATCTATCTATCTATCTATCTATCTATCTATCTATCTATCTATCTATCTATCTATCTATCTATCTATCTATCTATCTATCTATCTATCTATCTATCTATCTATCTATCTATCTATCTATCTATCTATCTATCTATCTATCTATCTATCTATCTATCTATCTATCTATCTATCTATCTATCTATCTATCTATCTATCTATCTATCTATCTATCTATCTATCTATCTATCTATCTATCTATCTATCTATCTAATCTGTCTGTCTTTCTATCTACCTATCCTATCTATATATCACCTACCTATATATCTATATCTCTTTTCATAAAAATATACTCAACTTGATATATGTTATCCCTTTTGACCTTTTGTTATTAATGAGTTCTAATCACACAAACAGTCACATATTCGGTTTCCTTAGATCTCTCTCTCTCTCTCTCTCTCTCTCTCTCTCTCTCTCTCTCTCTCTCTCTCTAGACACATGTAAAACAACACCACAAATTGAGTAAGAGTCCTTTCTAATTATGTTAATGCCTTTAAAATAAAATTGTAAGGCGAATTCGTCTTCATTTGAGTCATTTTTCTAATGTTGTATTGACATATGAAATTTAATTAAAATTCAAAACCGTCTTAATTAAAGTTTAAAATTAAAATATGATTTAAGATTCGCCCAGTGAAATCGGGCAACATTTGATCTTTGAAAAATAATCGAGCTCAGAAAAGGTCAAAGTTCACGAAGAAAATGGGAGGTAAAAAAAAACACCATTATATGAAATATGAGGCTGTGGAGAGTTAACTCATCCTGGGATGTTTTTTTTTCTCTACCACGGGAGCTGCAGAGGAAAATAGAATCGAATCTGTCATTTATTTCCTGCTGAGTCAATACACTATTTGTATCTTGTAATACTTGTTTTTTTACTTTTCCTTCTCCATCTTTAAAACTCTTTTACTCCCCTCCCCTCCAATCGCTATTAATGTCGCATTTAAAAGTTATCTTATATACATAAAGGTAGATATATATTTTTTAAACAATTACATATCGTATAATAAATCTAAACATATCTTACAAGTATTGCATCGTCCAAAGGAGAAAAAGAAAACAATCGCAAAACTGTTTTATATACATATGTACTATTGAGGCAAATATATGGGCCAGTAAATGAGAATAACGAGTGGATAAGTAGAGACAATTCAGAGCTGTACGAACTGTATGAAGAACCACATATAACAGCTGAAATCAAAATTAATAGATTGAGATGGGTAGGGCATTAGAAAGAATGGAAAACAACAGAGGTCCAAAGGAATATATAAGGCAACACCCAATGAGAAAAGGCCTAAGGGAAGACCAGATGGTTAGAGGAAGTGGAAAAAGACCCTAAAGCCATAGGAGTGAGTGAATAGAGGAAGAAGACCATGGATCAAGAAAAAGTGGAGAAGGATAGTATAGCAGGCCAGGGCCCTAAATGGGCTGTAGAGCCAAAGGAAGAAGAAAGAAGAAGAAATAAGCACTATTTAATACTTAAGACAACACATCCTCCCACTATAAAAGTCACTTTGTGGTCAAAGAAAAAGACAAAATAAAAACATTAAGAGGGGTCCGCACAAAGTTTCTGGTCACCGAGGTCTCATTGGCTAATAGAACTCCATGATGTTTACCATACTCCAGCTTTACTTTCACTTTCTGTCAAGTTTTATTTGAGTTATAATCATAAATAAATACAGACAACTTTAAAAAAAAAAATTAACCGTGGTTTAATAGTGAGTCTCAATCTGTGGATCAGAGCAAGTAATGGGGCACTGAGCTTGACTCATATGACCCATGACCCCTTGAATGTTGTTATTTTCAAGATGGCGGCCGTCGCCATAGAAACCATTTTGAAATAAAAAAAATCGCGCGACGACGGGTTTTTTTTTTAGGGTCGGGCGGAGACTAAGGATGGGTCGTGGGTCAGGGAACATTGACCCATGACCCATGTGACCCATCCAATTTTGCGACCCATTTGACCCATGACCCATTACTTGCTCTGCTGTGGATATACATAGTCCGACAATTAAAGACGCTATTGTCTATTTCTTTAACCATTCTTATTCTTTGAAGGTGGGTCGCTAATTCAAAAATGTTGTCGTATCGAGTCGCCAATTGTAAACGTATAAGAACCGTCTAGAAACTCAAATGAATGTCAGAAAAAAAATGACATTGTGCAATGTGAAAAATTCTTCTAATGTAGAAATGACAGAAACAATCTAAAACTCCGTCTTGTAAGTTATTTTTTTTCTCCCAAGTTTTGATCACTATGATTGGTTTCTAAATATTTTCTTTTTCATAATTTTCTGGTGAATGAGTTAAAAAAAGAAAACTTTTGTCTGCTCTATTGAAATTGTCTGGGCAATTCTAAAACTGGAATCAAAAAGAAGGAACAAACAACAAAATTTGGTCGTGAGGTGTAATTTGGCTGCCAAATATATCTCAAGAGCTGCACTCACAGAAACTAATACATAGTGGCAAGAAGGGAATGAGAATATGTGTGTGTGTGTGTGTGTGAGAGAGAGAGAGAGAGAGAGAGAGAGAGAGAGAGAGAGAGAGAGAGAGAGAGAGAGAGAGAGAGAGAGAGAGAGAGAGAGAGAGAGGGGTGGAGAGAGAGAATAAGAGAAAGAGAGAATATCAGATGAGGATATAAGACTTGTGTTAAAAAGGAATTCTTACTATAAAAAAAAGTTGTTCATTACTCAAAATTTCCGGCAACCCCCCCCCCCACCAAAAAAAAATACAAAACGTTTGGGGGCATGTAGCTAATAATATAACAAATATAAAAAAAGGCAATTGATGGGATGGTGATATATTTCAACAGACCAAGTCTCCGCTTCTCCACATCCTATTTCCATTAAGAGTCAGAAAATAAAAAGAGAAAACAATTCAATGGGGATATTAGAAATATCAATTCGCAGTCCAGCCAAAAGTTATATAAAGATAAAAAATTAATGGGAGCTTTGTTCTGTCGAACGTGTGACATTAAGTACATGTCAGTTTTATTTATAATTACATGAACTATAATTAACAGGGGAGGTAATAATAACATTTGACAGGGGAGGTAAAAATAACATTTGACAGGGGAGGTAATAATAACATTTGACAGATGAGGTAATAGTAACATTTGACAGGTGAGGTAATAGTAACATTTAACAGGGCCCCCCCAAAGCTGGGCCCCGCTGCTTTCGAATTTCTAAACTTTACTTTGCTGCAACTGAAGTCTTTTGAGGAGAAGGGGGGTATATAATTACATATAATTTTATTGAATAGAGTCTTTCAAATGTGTCTATGTATCACATATTTTCTTTTATAGATACTTCGAAGACCAATAATCCTGACACGTCAAATAGGGGACGGATGGTCGTACTGTCGACCTGAGGGTACCTAGTTCGATCTCCGGTGAGGACTGGGGACATTTAAGGTTACTGCTATTTCAAGTCTCCCCTGTGTCTTCAGTGGTGCCTACATGGCCATTGCACTATCGGCAATGGTGGGGGTGAAAGAAGGTCACCATTAAAAACCTTCCTATTAGTGATTTACAGGATCAAGAGATTTCTTATCATCTCCTTACATGGACTTCACACACACACACACACCCACACACATTTAATAGTATTATCAATACACTTAAAGATATTAGAATCATCTTATAACACGGTGTATGCCACATTGTGAGTTATGTGCCTTCATTGTAATGTTAATTAATACACAGACTTGTTCCATGACACAAATCCCAATCATTCACTCTTTATGTTTTATTCTTTTATTTCAACATGCGGACCAGAAATCAAACCACATAATAATACAAAAAAAAAAGAATTACATTAATTCATTCTGACTTCTCTCTTTCTTTCTCTCTCTCTCTCTTTTTTACCCTTCCCCCCCTTCGAACCAACCCAGTGCTAGTGAAGTCACTCAAGGGCAACGAGCCTGCTGCCACTGAACATGGTCCGATCGATGGACGCCAATTGTCCCCCCCCCCCCGCCAACCCCACCTCCCTAAGGTACTGGACCAAAATGATCAAGAGCTTCGCCTTTAATTTGTGTGGATATGTAATGGGCACGTGACACCCCATGGGCTGCAGTGGTTGGATGAAGGCGTGTGGGTGGGTGGGGAGAGTTTTTTTTTTTGTTATGCATTGCTGCGCAAACAAGGGCCATTACTGTAAACTATCTGTCACTTGCAAGAGGAACCTAGAGAGTTGCCGAACTCAATGAAATGAATACATTAGCAGCATTGACAATGTCAGAATAATAGCAACGTTCTAACAATATAACACATGAGTTATGGGGATGAGTGTGAGTGTGTGTGTGAGTGTGTGTGTGGGAGTGAGAATTGAAAGTAGATCAAACGTCAGCCTTAAATGCAAAATGTCACCTGCACAGCGAGAGATTGAGATTGAGAGAGAGAGAGAGATAGAGAGAGAGAGAGAGAGAGAGAGAAGGAGGAAGGGAGGGAAGGAGAGAGTTGCCGAACATTGTAGACAATGAAATGAATACATTAATCGCTGTGAAAATGTCACAATTATGTCAAAGTTCTGACAATACATCTCAGCAATCTCAATCACACTTTGAAAGTGAAAGGGTGCGTGTGTGTGAAGGTAGAACATACAAGGGACTAAAGTGTAATCTATTCATCACAGCCCAGTCAAGTGAGTTGCTGAACATTGCAGTCAGAAGCGATGGAAACATTTGGCGCATTGAACAACCCATGTCCATATACAATGTTGGGACAATACTTCCCTACATTATACAGACCACAGTGGCAGTTTCAAACATTGACGTGGGTGTGGGTGGGAGAGATCTGGGAATTAACCAAAACAAATCTGACGATTTTATGATCTGGGAATTAAAAAACTAACAGGTGGATGTCACTCGTCCATCAGAACCATGTCATAATTTTTTTGTGTGTTCGTGTGCTCTCCCTTTGTTCTATTTCAATTAAACCGTTATGTTTTCCATCTCTCTCTCTCTCTCTCTCTCTCTCTCTCTCTCTCTCTCTCTCTCTTTCTCTCTCCTCCCTCCCCCATCACACTAACAAATAAAAACAACATCCCTAAAGAATTATGTTAATGATTGTTTTATACTCTTTTTTTTTTTACATTGAATTGATTCCACGACTGGAGTACTATAAACATGTAGGCGGCAAATTAACGAAATCAACCCAATAATCTATTTATTCACCCACCCACACAATCACTATCTTATGATATCAGTCACAAACTGAGAGTTTATAGCAGGAGATAATGTGTTGGTGGGAGGACATTTGGTGATAAATAATGACTGTTATTATCGATAGGCAAACTCAAAGCTAAAAAAACTTAGATATGATTTATTTTTGGAACCATTTAGTTATCAGAATTGGCACATTAGTATACAGGCTGGTGTGTACGCACATTAGTATACAGAGTGGTGTGTTCACACATTACTATACATGGTGGTGTGTTCACACATTACTATACAGGGTGGTGTGTACGCACATTACTATACAGGGTGGTGTGTTCACACAAAACTGTACAGGGTGATTTAACGGCACCATGGGCACATAATTTTAAAGGGCCCAACTTAAACCCTAATTTTTAAATTTTCCACCCTAATTTTTTTTGATGTCTAAAGAGGGCCCATTTTTTCTTCTGCGGGAGAGGTGGTCCCAAATGAATTATTCAAAATAAACTATCAGACGTATTAAATGAATAGATTTGTATGTTATTTTATCTCTTTGTCTCATTGTCTTTATGGTTGTCTCACTATCTATATTATCTAATGTGATAACGTCTGAATGATTTCATTCTGTCGAAATTAGGAATCAACAACGACAACAAAAACAACAGTGCTCTATCTATCAATAGAACTAAAAAAATAAATAGTCCACGAGCCATCTAAAATAGGACAGACGTTTATTTGGACAGCCCCTGAATACAGACAATATAAACACCACTAGCTTCTTAATATAACACCGCCAAAATGAGCCACCGAGACAGAGAGAGATACCTAACAAATTGAAGAGCTTTATACATTGAGTGGATTGTGTATGTGTGTGTGGGTCACTGCGTGGCTATGTGTGTGTGTGTAAATGTATGTGTGAGAGATTCGCGTGATGAGGCCGTAATGAAAATGTGAGCCACAAAGCCGATTGACTTAACGCTGACAGGGTTAACCCTCTATCTACTAAACATTTCTCTATCTTCCATCTACTAAACATTTCTCTATCTTCCATCTACTAAACATTTCTCTATCTTCTATCTACTAAACATTTCTCTATCTTCCATCTACTAAACATTTCTATATCTTCTATCTACTAAACATTTCTCTATCTTCTATCTACTAAACATTACTCTATCTTCCATCTACTAAACATTTCTCTATCTTCTATCTACTAAACATTTCTCTATCTTCTATCAACTAAACATTTCTCTATCTTCTATCTACTAAACATTTCTCTATCTTCTATCAACTAAACATTTCTCTATCTTCTATCTACTAAACATTTCTCTATCTTCTATCTACTAAACATTTCTCTATCTTCCATCTACTAAACATTTCTCTATCTTCCATCTACTAAACATTTCTCTATCTTCCATCTACTAAACATTTCTCTATCTTCTATCTACTAAACATTTCTCTATAAGCTCTCTACAGAACATTTCTCTATCTTCTAACTATTTCTTCTAAATTATATCTCCATCTTAAAACTAGTTTTACTATTCTCTAGTTATTTAACTATCTTCTTATTATTTCTTTATCTTCTAACTATTTCTTCTTATTGTTTCTTTAACTTTTTATTTCCATTAGTTATATATAATTAATATTTCTCCATCGTCAAAACTATTTTTTCCTATTTTCTAGTTATTTCTTTTTCTTCTATTTATTTTTTCTACCCACTAATCATTTCCCTACATTTTAGTTATTACTCTTATAATATCTCTACTTTCTATATATTTTTTTCTTTATCTCCTTATTACGTCTATATCTTCTAATTATTTTCTTTAATTAGGGAGCAGTACTTTTACTAAGTCCTTTTGATATATAAAAAAAACCTTATTCCTCTTTTGATTTCACTCTAAGGAATACCTTTCACTGCACTCTGTGATGTTGAACTTTAGAATTGAATGATGCAGGACAAATGAGTTAATGCTTGGCTAAGGCTAGTGTGTGTATGACAGTGTATGTATAGTTTTTGTATGAATGTGGTGTGTGTATATATGGTGTGTGGGTGTGTTTGTGTGGAGGCCACTAAGAAGATCACGCGAAGCTGGACAATGATGAAACATACAGAATTCACACTGTAGGTCACAGCATGGAAATGTCACAGGGCCGATGCATTAGTTGTACAAAGTAAACAGAAATGGCCGTTAGGCTTGTAATCAAAACATGGCCGTGGGTCATGGAGTGAAGGTGTGGGGTGGTGGTGGAGGGTGGGGGTGGGGGAAGGATAATGGAACTGAAATAAAGGCCAGAGATTCTTCATCGGGTGTGAGAAGGTGGTTGAGTGGGATGGCGGGGGCTAGAGTGGAGAGTTGAATGGTAGATAGAATGAAAATAAAGTACATAGGACGTTTATATTCTTACAGTGATGTAAACATGTGTAAAGAAATATATTATTACCAAGGGCATTAGGACTTATATGTTATGCTGAACAGTTTTAGGTGGAGACTATAGCAAGATATTACACAGGCTTTTATATCCATTTAGTTATATTGAACAGTTATAGGTGGAAACTATAGCAATATATTACACAGGCTTTTATATCCATTTAGTTATATTGAACAGTTATAGGTGGAAACTATAGCAATATATTACACAGGCTTTTATATCCATTTAGTTATATTGAACAGTTATAGGTGGAGACTATAGCTAGATAATACACAGGCTTTTATATCCATTTAGTTATATTGAACAGTTATAGGTGGAAACCATAGCAAGATATTATACAAGCTTTTATATCCATTTAGTTATATTGAACAGTTATAGGTTGAAACCATAGCAAGATATTATACAAGCTTTTATATCCATTTAGTTATATTGAACAGTTATAGGTGGAAACTATAGCAAGATATTATACAGGCTTTTATATCCATTTAGTTATATTGAACAGTTTTAGGTGGAAACCATAGCAAGATATTATACAGGCTTTTATATCCATTTAGTTATATTGAACAGTTTTAGGTGGAAACCATAGCAAGATATTATACAAGCTTTTATATCCATTTAGTTATATTGAACAGTTTTAGGTGGAAACCTTAGCAAGATAATTAAAAGACTTTTAGATTTATACAGTTATGTCGAACAGTTAAATAAGGAAACTGTAATGGAAGATAGAATTCAATGATAAGTACGACAACATCGTATTGATTTATTCGAGTGAAGAGATCATTTCATAATTGTTTAATGAATACTTTGTTCTGTTTATTGATTGGCTTTAAAGAGAATAACAATAAGTTTTTTTTATTGCTCTCCAGGGATTATTTTAAATTGACTTGTTCCAAAATGGGAAACACTGTTGAACACACACACACACGCATGCACACAAGCACGCACGCACACACAAATACACACACACACACACGCACGTACACAAGCACGCACGCACGCACACACACACATAAACATAATAACAATTTCGAATTACAATAAATGAGTTCATGAGGTGACGAGACATTGAGGTTAGTTTCGCTGGCTACTCAATCATGAAATTAAAAAAAAAATAATGAAAGATTTCTGAAAATGTTAAGTCGCATTTAAGATTAATAAAGACTATCGATTTTCAATTTAGGCATCGGTCTGAAAGACGGAATTCGTAGAAAGTTCCTCTCGAAGTAAAAACTGTTTTGTTTTGGAAATTTATTAAACATGAATCAACATATCTATAACGCAAATACTAGAAATAATGGAAATGGATTGTACACAATGTTATTTACTGTATAGCAAATACACAGAAAGTGTTTAGTTTCAGGGCAGGTGGTGGAATCATTTGCTACAACATATCTATGACGCATATACCAGAAATGATGGAAATGGATCGTACACAATTTTATTTACTATAGATCAAAATATAGTTATACAGAAAGTGTTTAGTTTCAGGGCAGATGGTGGAATCATTTGCTACAACATATCCATGACGCAGATATCAGAAATGATGGAACTGGATCGTACACAATTTTATTTACTATAGAGCAAAATATAGTTATACAGAAAGTGTTTAGTTTCAGGGCAGATGGTGGAATCATTGGCTAGGTCTCTATGACGGACATAAAATACACATTGACTAGAAGTATGACTAGTATATTGTTGTAACTCTCTTTCTACTCACCCACGACTCTGCACCATTTTATCACCTGGACAGGTGTGTAAAATAAAGTAATGGGGTGGAGGGGGGTGAAACAACAGTCGTTCCCCCCCCCCTCAACTGGCGAGAGACCAGTCACGTGACTTGGTTTGAGGGGGGCGGGGATCTACTTCGAACTCTTTAATATAAGTTAGTGACCAGAGTGAAAGTAGACAGTGGTGAGGTAGTTATTTTTTAGCACAGTGAGTTCGTTACATTAAACGTAACACGTTCGACTCACTTGCCGCCTGAAGTGATTTTTCCCACCTGGATTTATTAGTTTAGCTTAGCTTAGTTGTAGATTAAATGTTAAGTGGATTTGTAGTAATAAATAAAAGTATTAGTGTAGTTATAGATCCCACGTGTCTTGAGACACTCCATATGTAAAGTTACAACAATATTAAAAGAAAACACTACATTTCACATGTTCGGAATTCTCTAACACGAAGTTTTCTAACAAACATATTACTAAGGCTTTTTACTTAATGTATGTACAATCTAACTAGATCTAATAAATAAACAGCTGCAAGCATGATGCATTTACATGTCTATAAACTAGTCTAATGTAACACGTCTGAAAAAAAAATGATTTTTTAATGTAAGAAAATATATAAAACTATTACATGTTGTATATTGTAAACACAAAAGAATAAATATGATACAAAGCAAGTAGAGGTAACTGAACAATACGAATGAGAATATTAAAATAGAGAAAACATAACAAAATACGAACATGTAATGAGAGTGTAATGAGTTAAAAGAAACAATATTGAATAAATTGCAAAAATGGTGTTTTTTTCCATTTGAAATGGAGTGTAGTTTAAAAGCTAAGCCATTTTTATTAGAGAATGCTTGGAATACCACAACATTTATGAGAAAATGATATGATATTCTAATATCAAGCAAATATTGATGCATAGCTTTCTTTCATAAGTATCATATTTATTTAAAGCAGACACAAAATTACAGCGAAAAAAAAAAGTAAGAAATCATGCAAGGAATATAATTGTAAGAAAGAAGCGGTAATTTGGATTCGATTTTTTCACAGCGGGAAATTTAAAAGGAAAATTTAAATTATTATCAAGAGAAACAATATTCAGATTTTTGTCTGGTAAAGTTGACTTAGTTCAAATTTAGAATATTTTAAAACTGAGACATATATATTTTATCTTTATTTAAAAAAATCGGAGCACATATACTTAGACAGGAAACGAAAGAAAGCCAAATACATTGTCGATCAAACTTAAGAAAAGAAACAAAAAAAAAAAAGACATTGGATTGAAATATGAAATAAATGGAGATATTCCCACAAGTTTTAATCATTTACAAAGAAAATGTTATCTGTGGGAATTGGTCTCGAGGTTCTGACCTGCTCACCGCTTTTTTCCCATATTTCCCATAGCCAGCGTAATAACCGCTACCGTAACCATTGGATTCATACCTTCGTCTGTGGGAGCCACCGGATGGAGACCGGAAATACGACAGGCGAGCTATTCTGAGGAAACAAAACAGATGATACGTAGTTATAGTACTGCACAACAGACTGATAACTGCACGGCTAACTGTATGTCTTAACTGATAACTGCACGGCTAATTGTATGTCTTAACTGATAACTGCACGGCTAATTGTATGTCTTAACTGATAACTGCACGGCTAATTGTATGTCTTAACTGATAACTGCACGGCTGATTGTATGTCTTAACTGATAACTGCACGGCTGATTGTATGTCTTAACTGATAACTGCACGGCTAATTGTATGTCTAAACTACACAATTATAGAACAATTACATGTATTTATATTTCTAAACTACATACTGATAACAGAACAATTAGTAATATTTCTAAACTATATACAGAACAATTAGTTATATTTCTAAACTACATAATGGTAACAGAAAAATTAGATACATATCTGAAATACAGATGCAGTTCTGTTATCAATACACAATTGATTACAGAACTAGTAGTTACACTTTTGATTTACATAATGATAAGAGAACATTAGGTTATAATTTTAGAATACTAAATGATATCAAAACAATTGATTCCATTATTGGAACACAAAATGTTGAACACAAATGAGTTGTATTTAAAAACAAACAATGAACTAAATGATTTATTGTTTCGTATATTTGACAGATTCATATTTCTTAGTGAAACAAAATAAAATATTTACATAAGAGGGCCCAAAGAGCTTTTAACATGTTTTTTTCTTATGTCATGATAACCTCTTAATTAAACTTACGTAACATGTCCATACAAAATGACTACCAGATATGGCCTTTAGGTTGAGGCATGTTTCGCCTAAGACTAAGAAAGGCTCTAGCGGTGTGGTAGGGGGTGGGGGGAGATCTTTACCTTCATGTGACCTTTGCAACATTACGTTTTGGGGGCCCAGATTGCTGAGAATAAAAATACAACTGTAACAATTTTTAATAATTTTTTTTACCGCACGAATGCGTACACAAATATTTGTGTTTGTCGGGGCCACATCGTCTGCAGAGGGTTCGATCGTCTGCAAAGGGCTCTCTACACGGTTGCCTAGTTCGCCTATATATATAAAAAACGGCCCTGCTAAGAGGATCATCATGACCTGTGAGTTACAGGTTCACTTTTCATATTTAATTTGGCAAACAACAACTCATGTTATACCAACTATAGTTGGTGTATCGTAATAAAATAGATACAAGTAATTGAATGCTAGAAAAGAAATATCGCTATAGTCTATAGAGGCCCTGTGGCATGCGGCTCTAAAAGCCACATTTTGGCCGCGTGGGGCATGTGGAAAAGAATGAAGTTCAAGAAATGAAAACTTAACCTTTTGTCAGGCAGCTCAATACTTGTCTCATCATCCAGGTCATCATCACTCAGAAAATGTGGTGTGGCTGAATAGAGAAACAATATACATTATAATGTGGCTAAATAGATAAACTATATAAATATGATGTGGCTGAACAGAGAATATAGAATTAATATAGTTTGTTTAAATCAAGAACTGTAAATTTAATTGCAATTGTTTCGAAAAATGGTGACGATACAGAAGGCACGTGACTAGTTTTTAACTACGTCATTGTCAGTGAAAGAGTATACTTATGTAAGCATAAATATACACACGACTGCTTAAATAAAAAGTACCAATGAATGTTCATTTAATTCTATATGCATATATAAACCACCCGTTCATCCCATCTCCAAATAAATAAATAACTAAAAAAATAAATATAAATAAATAGCATTATTGATTTATGAGAGAAATCCGCCACTTTAAGCCATGTGAAATTAAAAATATAATAAACAGACAAACAAACAAAGAAGAATACATCAACAAACAAACAAACCAACAAACAATAAACATACATCCATGATCCAAACTTCGGTTGAGTGAGCCCATCTTGAATTACAATACAACTTAACATGTCTTCATACATTTTATTAATTGTCTGTTTGCACTGGACGGAAATTAAACCTAAAACCACCGTTATGTGCCTGAATGCACTTAACTGATAAAGTTATATCAGGCTGCAACAATCTTTTTATGATATTAAGAATTTAGTGGTGGACTAGACATTGGAGATAAAATGTGTGAAAAACTATAAACAAAAGTCGGAACAGGAAAAAATGAAAGAAAGTATTTTGTAGACACATTAAGAGAAATCTTTAAGACACGTATATAGACTGATCTCTATTTGTAGGATACAGTGAGACCAAACTATTCTGTTTGTGTCTAAAATGTAAGACGATACTTTTGTAAATTCATTTAACTTTATCCGATACCGATGGATCAGCACTTTTACCTAGATAGTAATACCCAATACCGATGGATTAGTCATAGTAACCGTATCTGCGCTGTACCAGCACTAATAGATCATTCCCTAGTTATGGCTGTCAGACCAGTACTATTCAGCACCAGGTGCGCAGTTTAACTATGAAGGAACTTGGGATACTATGGGTCGATGCATGAATTCCAAAATGGACTGCACCATTGCGTGGTATTGCTATATTTACTGATTGTCAGTGTTGAGGAAGGCAACGGTGAGCCACGATAGATAACAGACGATATTGTCAAAACTATCTGATACGTCTATTCCAGATACAGAGAGCTTGAGTGATTACGTAGATTTCTCGACTAATCGACACGTTCCAGAGTGAAAACAGATGACGCCATTGCGTTAATATAAGTTGTAAAATTCACAATTCATATTTACAGCCCCTATGTAATCGAAATACAATGTATGTGATGAAGCTCACCCGTCCTACTTCCCGATAGTACAAACTGAAATGAAGTACATTGATGGTAAAATAAATCAAGACTAGATTACTGACACTGCAGATAGACGTAGGACAGGAATGGAATAAGGTCCGTAAGATCCCGGGCATAGAATAGAATTAGGGGTTCCTTTATAGTGATGAATTAGGGGTTCATTTATAGTGATGAATTAAGGGTTCCTTTATAGTGATGAATTATGGGGTTCCTTCATAGTGATAAATTAGAGGTTCCTTTATAGTGATGAATTAGGGGTTCCTTTATAGTCATGCATTAGGGGCTACTTTATAATTCAGCAAAAATAATATTACAAATGTTACATTAGAGTTTAGTAGGGCCTTCTAAAACTCGGAGCCCGCTGTGCTCGAGTAATGTCCACCTCAAAGGAATCCACGGGTTAAACTTACTTATTCTCTCTTACTGCACTTCCATAAAGACTGAGGAGAAAATGCTTCCATAAAAATTTTGTTTAAACCTCCTCCAAACGTTAAGTCGAGAGATAATTGACTAAATCTATAGAGGTCTAAACATCTGTGACTGGGATCAAGAGCAGATATACATGTAGCTCAAAGTCAATTAGAATTTCGTCAAATCAGTAAAAATCCTGAAGTCTGGACAAATCTCGATTCAAAAAGAGTGTCTGTCTATAATTCAAAAAATCCGTCTTAAGAATATTTTTTTACTGGTCGATATGTAAACTAATGAACTTTATGATATCGATTGGGAGTACAATAGTTTGTTGAGACGTGGCACACATTCCAAGTTGTATTATAACAGGTTTAGGGAAAAGAATGAATTGAAATAAAGAGAAAAAAGAAAATGAATCAATACAATCAGTTTAAAGATTAACATTAAAAAAAAAAACAGAAGGACTCACCATTGACCAGTATGGATAAAACTAAAACAAGTACAAATACTCGTGATGTATGACGTAAATAATGACGTAGGCAGTAACTAAATGACGTGGACATATCGTTGGATGCGAAATGCTGATGAGACATCTGAAAATAATAAAAAAAAGAAACATATATTTATACATACTGATGATCATGTAGATAGTCAAATGTGTTGTAGATGTGTGAGAACTCATACAGTAAACAGCAATACGGTTCACACAATAATATTACAAATGTTACTAGCTAGAGCAAACAATTAGAGGGGGGAAAACAAAACGCAGGGGGCTTGCCCCCCCCTAGGCCCCTCGCACACTATGGGCCTGGTGGGTCACTAAAACCAAACTGTTTTCTCTGAGTGTATATTTATATCAAGGGGTCCCCGCGGGTACCTTTTCTTAGGGCCACCTAAACAGATAGGCAGTAGCGCAACCAGTAAAATAGTGCTGGGGGGGGGGCTCACATAGTAAAAAAAGACAGTTTGACAGTTTGACAGTCTTTTTAGTAACTTTATATAGTAAATTATGTATTGATGATTTGGCCTGGGGGGGGAAGGTCAGCCCCCTTCTGGTTGCGCCACTGCAGATAGGTACAGATTCGTCAAATCTCCATAACGCTGGCCTTAAATTCGACGAACTTTGCACAAATGACCTTCTCGATTAAAAATAAATAAATTATTCCAATCTGCTTTATCTGTTCTTCTTTAATTAATTCATTTACATTTCTTAATAAGTTGTTTAATCTCTGTCACTGGCCTTTACTTAATCACTGAATCTTAAAAAGATATAAAAGCGCAGCAAAAATAGAAAGTGGACATTTTCGTTAGCCATTAGCCACGAAATTAATTGCAGCGCTTTTCGAATGTCCATGTAAACAATGTGAGAACCTTGATACTAAGAGTTTAAAAATGTACTTTGCCGAGACTTGCGGCTTAATGCAATACAGCAATGAGCATGTCAAAGTTTGTAAATGTAAAAGCGTGCCTATCGATTTTGGTCAAGGTTCTGTGATTCTTGAGTTTACAACGAGAAAGAAATCTGGCCAGCCGACTATGCGTCCATAACAACCGCAGTCTATGAGCGTAGTAGCGCATGCTTGGTGTTAATGAGCCTGAGTAGCTATTAGCACTGGTTTTAATGTCACTGCCTGCCACTGAACCAGAACTAAAGTGCTACTACAGAAGCTGCACTCGTGTTTAGCCTTCTATAATTAATGTCAAGTTCACAAAAATAAAAACCTTGCTATTGTAAAAGGTATTGAGGGAATAAAATGCACAGCCACAACATTCTAAAAGTAATCAAGTTGAAACTTATCGTTCATCAAACAACTGTTTAAAGAACTTATCGTTCATCAAACAACTGTTTAAAGAACTTATCGTTCATCAAACAACTGTTTAAAGAACTTATCGTTCATCAAACAACTGTTTAAAGAACTTATCGTTCATCAAACAACTGTTTAAAGAACTTATCGTTCATCAAACAACTGTTTAAAGAACTTATCGTTCATCAAACAACTGTTTAAAGAACTTATCGTTCATCAAACAACTGTTTAAAGAACTTATCATTCATCAAACAACTGTTTAAAAAATTGAAGTTGAAAGAAAACACTAGAGATCAGGAGCAAATATTTTTGTAAACTATTTTGACAAGAAAAAATAGCACCAAGCTTACATTATTATGAATCTATAATCAGGGCTTGATTTACCGCCGGGGATGCCGGGGATATCCCCGGCACTGAGACCTGTCATCACCGGCTCTGCTTTAGCTAATATATCCCAGCCGGGGATGAAATCATAGACATTTATCCCCGGCTCTACAGAAATTGTTTTTCCTCCCAGGCACTGGTTTTTTCTTAAATCGAGCACTGTCTATAATGCTCATAACTCAACAATTTAAATTTTTTAAAATTACATTTGACGTAATAATTGATGAATTTATGCAAGTAAAGATAGGGTTATAGGACTTTACGCTATTAATTTCTATTAAAAATCAAAACAATTGATTATTTTAGCTTCTTTGAGTAATTTTTAACTTTACATTTCAGTGCATTTTTAATAAAAGATTTTTTTGTAAAAGGTTTTTTAAAAATATTTTTTTCTTTATTTCTTATTTTTCAGCTTTCTATTTTTCCCACTTTTGTAAAATTTCATTAATTTTTCAAGTCTATATAAGACTATAATTAAGAATCATAATTTCACACACATTTACACATTTTGCCCCATTGTATATATCACTAAAACGTAAATCACTCTTTAATTACATAAGATTGTAATTTATAAAATAAATTCGAAATTATAAAAATCTTGTATTGCCAAATCTGAGCATTCTCAATAAATTAGAACTGGTCCAAAGTTGTTTTACAATAATTGAGGACTAACACCCACATCAAGTGAAAATAATTTAATACCTTAAAAAAGTCAAATAATGTACTTTTCCATTCATAAGAACATATATTGTTTTACCCATTATAAAAAAATGAAATTGATATGTTTACATTGAAATTCTACACATTTGTAAACCAATCATTCATTGGCGAATACGTTATGGCATCCCGACCAATAGTCGGATTTCAATACTTGAAAAAAATAACAGAATTTGAACTGAGTTGTTTTGTAACTCATATTACTTATGACTCTTAAAAAGAAGTTTTTAAAGTGAGCATTGTATTAGTTGTAACTGAATCTGCTTGTCTTGGTCAGTGACGTCAGTGACAACGACCAAGCTTTGTCTTGACATAAAGTCTCGTAGTTACCAATTCATTTGATAGTATCCATACATTAGATGGCCATTGGTTGGTCTAAATCTGAACGTATACATTTCAACTCAAATATTTCAGCTCATCATTGGATGTTACCATCTATACTCAAATATTTCAGCCCATCACTGGATGTTACCATCTCAACTCAAATATTTCAGCCCATCATTGGATGTTACCATCTCAACTCAAATATTTCAGCCCATCATTGGATGTTACCATCTCAACTCAAATATGTCAGCCCATCATTGGATGTTACCATCTCAACTCAAATATTTCAGCCCATCATTGGATGTTACCATCTCAACTCAAATATTTCAGCCCATCATTGGATGTTACCATCTCAACTCAAATATTTCAGCCCATCACTGGATGTTACCATCTCAACTCAAATATTTCAGCCCATCATTGGATGTTACCATCTCAACTCAAATATTTCAGCCCATCACTGGATGTTACCATCTCAACTCAAATATTTCAGCCCATCACTGGATGTTACCATCTCAACTCAAATATTTCAGCTCATCATTGGATGTTACCATCTCAACTCAAATATTTCAGCTCATCATTGGATGTTACCATCTCAACTCAAATATTTCAGCCCATCACTGGATGTTACCATCTCAACTCAAATATTTCAGCTCATCATTGGATGTTACCATCTCAACTCAAATATTTCAGCTCATCATTGGATGTTACCATCTCAACTCAAATATTTCAGCCCATCACTGGATGTTACCATCTCAACTCAAATATTTCAGCTCATCATTGGATGTTATCAAAATTGTGAATAAAAAAACAACAACATCACAGCTAATATAAAGTATAACCTCTGAGCAAGGTGAAGGTTGTTCTATAAATAGAAATGATATGTTGCAAGATAAACTGTTGAGATTGAACCGGCTTGCTCTGCAGGGATTAGTTTGCAAGCCATCAGACATTGTCAGGATTATTATTACTTTTTTTGAAAAAGTTGATTAAAAAAAGCAAAAACAAATCAAGACTTGTTGCCTGGGGTCAAATTTCAAGGTCTTATCATTTGAAACCCTGGTTCTCGACATCTTAAATTTTCAAATCGAAATGATGAAAAATCTTTAGCCCACGCGATATCAATATTAACGGAAAAAAAATTCACAGGATTTATTACGAAACAAATTTAGGCCTAGTGTTGCTGAACTGAGGCCTAGTGTTGCTGAATTGAGGCCTAGTGTTGCTTAACTGAGGCCTAGTGTTGCTGAATTGAGGCCTAGTGTTGCTGAATGTAGGATTTCTGTTGTTGAATTGAGGCCTGGAATACTTAACATGTTGGGGCATGCACAACTTATTGAGGGATTGTGTAGCTAGCACAACACTCCACAGCCTTTACTTCCCCAAGTCATGTACCTATTTAAAGCTGGGCGGACTTGGGATACATTCCACCAACTTAAGTCATGTACCTATTTAAAGCTGGGCTGACTTGGGATACGTTCAACCAACTTAAGTTATGTACCTGTTAAAGCTGGGCGGACTTGGGATACGTTCAACCAACTTAAGTCATGTACCTATTTAAAGCTGGGCGGACTTGGGATACGTTCAACCAACTTAAGTCATGTACCTATTTAAAGCTGAGCGGACTTGGGATACATTCAACCAACTTAATTCTCTCTCCGTGAATCTGGGACTCTGAAGTTGACATTCAAACCTCCTGCACCGTTTAACCAAGAAGTAAAATACGTATTGAATAAATTACTACAGTTTCTGCTCTACATAATTCAGATGCTAATAAAAATAATTGAAACCCGAACGTTAAGTTTATTGAAATAATTCTTATCGCATCACGCATCTCATTATGTAAATTAATTAGGGCAAATAGAAATGAGTACAGATGCCACATTGTGATAATGATCCTATCGGTACTAAAGTACACCACAGGTAGCACAGTCTAAACAAAAGCTTCATTAAATATGACAAATTAGAGGGAATCATTCATGAAGTAGTTGATTCTGTTTCTGTGAATTTAAAGTGCAGCCACTTGACAGCTGATTGATGGACACAGGAATTATTCAGTTCGACTGGTTTATTTTAATAGGGAAATTAGATACCGTGTAGCCTAATAATTGAAATTCCACTCGATTAATTATTTATAACTATACAGTGATGAATGATACCATTGATATTGGGGGAGGGGTGAGCAATATGTTTTGTGGTCAATGATGTATAATATGTCAAAGGTCAGATACCTGCGTGGAGTGTGGCTGATAAGATGTTTTATTTGACTGTTTTTCAAAACCATTCATCCATGTATTACGAGAAAACGCATTTCACGGAACCACCAATTCAGAACATTTATTACAATCTTTTTTTATTTTGAAAGTATATATATATTATGTTTTCCAAAAAGTGTTGCAATGTTCGAAAATGCGGTTATTCAATGATGCCTTATTTTCTCCAAGTAACTAGGCTGTCTTTTTTTTTTCTTTCTATTGCAATCTAAACAGGCTCTGGTCAGTGGTGTAGCGAGCTTAACTCGCGCCCGGGGCACAATGCCTTTTTAGCGCCCCCCTTTCCCATTTGAAAACAATATAATACTATATGTAAAATATACCATTTGGCGCCCCTTTGTGAGTAGCGCCTGGAGCATGATGCCCCCCCACTACGCCACGGGCTCTAATGCAGTGCTTATAAAAACATTATTTACAATAAAAATGCAGAAATACGGTTCTATAATCTATATCATGCGAGCTGGATCAAGAGAACATGGAAGGAATATTTACAAAAACACAGTAAAACTCAATGAATATGCGAGTAGAAGGGAGTGAACACAGGCCGAATGTAAAAGGCCTAATGAATCACACTCAGCCTGTAGGCCGTACTTCGGCCAAGTCTGATATAGACATGTGTTCACTGTATACTAGAGTGGAGACAAAAAAAATGTTAATTAAAATGTTGTTTCATATAGACTATTAATGAACAAACAATCAATTACATTGCTGTAACATGAAACTGCAATCATTCATGACTGTAAGTAATGGTTGGTTAAATCTGAGATTAAATCTGAGATTAAAAGTTTTAAATAAATCAAAAGGTATTTTAAAATGTCTTTTTTTTTTTATTAATATTATAACTTTCTTTTAGACCATTTATAGCTATTTTACTATTTAGTAAGCACCTGACATTATACCAGCTATTTCAGCATTAGGTAACACAACTGCTATTGTACCAACTAGCACCATGCCTTGTTCTATATAAACTATTATACCACCCACCATACATGTGTAGCCAACTTGACCAATCTTGTCGTCGCACTGACTTGTTCCTTGATCGGTAACGCTTTCCTTTGTTTCCACGTGTATCATGTGTGTGTGTGTGTGTGTGTGTGTGTATGTGTGTGTGTGTGAGTATATGTATGTGTGCTCGTGTGAGTTTACATTTTATGCTTGACTGTGTGTATGCGAGATTGTGTGTGTCTCCCCTCCCCTCCTTCCCCCACCACACAGTCGTGTCCATTATTAGATGAATGAGTTGATCGCTAGGGGCCTTCAGTGCTACAATATTTATTGTCTGACGAGATAATGCAATTGGTTTGTTTCCTTACAGACAGCACAAGATGAATTCCACTCAATTGTCCCCCCACTTGAATTCTTTCTTCTATTCACCCCCCCCCACCTCTGCCCCCTTCACCCCCCTCCAGAGTTTCTTTGTGGTGGACGACATCTTGGCCCACGTGACAACAAGATAATTAGTTTTAAATCCAAGTCACATCTTCCCTTTTTGATGCAATTTATTTTGTGTGAGAGCTGTGAGGTCATCTATATTATTAATACCCACAGACCAGGTCCACAGTGACTCAACATGCAAGCAAGCAGGTCATACCGCGACCTTTACTAGCTTACTCCTCAAATAGGATACTTATCTAATTTACTATGAAGTTATGATATCATTACCTTACTAAATGGAACGTTCGCGGGATTAGTATTTGCGTTACTTTTCCCTTGAGGCGACCACTGCCACGTGACTGGAAAAGTATGGTACCATAACCTTACTAAATGCGGGGGCCCACAGAGAGAATATATAGGGGCCCCGAAGAACTTTCACCTTGATGCCCATGGAGACCAAATTTTGCAGTAACATGAGAAGTTATTTATACATTTCATAATCGACGGGGCCCCGGATAAATTTTCAAGTTGCATTTCTCTTGCAACGACCCATGCTACATGCCCCAGTAAAACAAAAAACACTGTTACCTGACTAATGTATTACTAGTAAATTATAGCACTGCTACCTGACTAATGTATTACTAGTAAATTATAATACTGTTACCTGACTAATGTATTACTAGTAAATTATAACACTGCTACCTGACTGATGTATTACTGATGTATTACTAGTTTATTATAGCACTGCTACCTGACTATTGTATTACTAGTAAATCATAATACTTTTACCTGACTAATGTATTACTAGTAAATTATAACACTGCTACATGACTAATGTATTACTAGTAAATTATAATACTGTTACCTGACTAATGTATTACTAGTAAATTATAGCACTGTTACCTGACTAATGTATTACTAGTAAATTATAACACTGCTACATGACTAATGTATTACTAGTAAATTATAATTATGTTACCTGACTAATGTAATCGGAACAGGTATCTCTTAAAATTCACAACAATGCGTAGGGATCTCAACAACAATACTTCAAAAAGGATCGAGATGGAAATAATTAAATTTTAAGCCCCCCCTCCCCCTCCAATTCTCGTGGGGTCTTCGACCAAATATCGAATAGTTTTGACGGCCCAGACGATGGAGGTATTAGAAAGACTCTGTGTTAGTCCATATGTTATCATTGTCAAGGTCAGCCAGCATCACTGAAACAGAAACATTGATTTATAATGCATTATGGGACACGATGTGAGGTTTGACACAGAATAAAAAAAAATCAGAACACTTTTTGAACCGTTCACCTCCTCCCCTCTCCTTCCATTAGTTGTTTTTCGTGGCTACCATAATATCCAGCTGACAAATACACATTTACAAATGTCAAAGTTTGTTAGTGAATCACCAGACATAAACATGAGTTAAAAAAAAAAATTGAGATAAAGCGCTGAGATAAAAGGTCCAGAGAAAGGGCGTAGATAAAAAGACTGAGAAAAACAGGCGTAGATATACGGGCTGAAATATTACAAGACTGAGATAAAAGGCGTAGATATAAGGGCTGATATAAAGGGCTGCGATAAAGGACGTAGATTAAGGACTGAGGTAAAAAAGGTGTAGTTATAAAGTATAAAGAGCTGAGATAAAAAGTCTGAACTAAAAGGCGTAGATAAAAAGACTGATAAAGCGCGTAGATATAAGGGCTGAGATAAAAAAAAAGGACTGAGATAAAGTCATCATATGTCTCTGGTCAACATTGGTGGTGGAACATTTTTTTATTATTTATTTCCAAAACTTTAAGGGACTGTTGGTGTACTGGGGGGGTGGGAGGAGATGTGTAAAACAAGATTGTCTTTCTAAATTATCTTAAGATGCATGTTAAAAGCTTTTAAATTTTCTGTGCCTGGTACAGAACTTTCTTTTGACCCAGTTTACGTGAAAATGACGGAGTGTTTAGAATTTGGTTAAAGTATCTGTTTTAACATTAGTGTGCATTCTAAACTGACCAACGTCATTGACTGATAGTTTATAACTGACCAACGTCATTGGCTGATAGTTTATAACTGACCAACGTCATTGGCTGATAGTTTAAAACTGACCAACGTCATTGGCTGATAGTTTATAACTGACCAACGTCATTGACTGATAGTTTATAACTGACCAACGTCATTGACTGATAGTTTATAACTGACCAACGTCATTGACTGATAGTTTATAACTGACCAACGTCATTGACTAATAGTTTATAACTGACCAACGTCATTGACTGATAGTTTATAACTGACCAACGTTATTGACAGATAGTTTATCTCTACAGCAGTTAGTGAGTAGTCTGAGTGATTCAAATGCTGATAAATGAGTCGGATCAATGAAGTCTTGCATGTAGAGTAGGCGATCGTTTACCCGGTTTAAATAAATATGAATACTTAGATACGTTCCATGTAGTCAGCTAGTCAGATGACTCAGTGACTGTTAATCTTCCATTAAATAGATTCTAGTTGGTCAGATAGTTAGCAGATAGTCTGCAGACTGTGTGATTTGACCGCCAATGTTACATCACATACATTCCAGTCAGATAGTCTGCTGACACCAACTTAGAGACTATAGTGCAGGTAACAGAATGTCCAAATAACGCCACCTGTACTTGGCTGAATATGTAGAAATGGACATAGTGAAACGGTCCCATATATGCTCCCTGGATCAATTTTAGTTGTCGGTCTAATGAGATTTTAGATAAATATCTTTTGATGCTTGAGGGTTATAAGATGATGATTAAGAGTAATGTCCACTCTATAAAAACACTAGTCTATTCAAATCAAGCATGATATACTCCCAGTAGCAACTTATATATATATATATATATATATATATATATATATATATATATATACTTATAAGACGCATTTTTTGTCTGTCTGTCTGTCTGTCTGTCTGTATGTCTGTCTGTCTGTCTGTTCCCTTATAACTCAAGATACAGAAAAACAGATAACGTGAAATTTGTTACACATACACATAATTACATGGGGAAGGTTATAGGACAGGTTTCGTTTCATCTCGATGGGTAGTTTAATTGTAATTAATTTTTTTTTATTTTAGTATTTTACTATATTAAAGTAATCTCGACGGCGCCATAAATAAAATTCCTCTGTGACGTCATTTCCTTATGATCGAATAGAACTTGCGCGCTGGTGCTGTATTGTGCCTTTGTGATGCAAAGAATTGTTGTTGTTTTTTCATGCTCCCTGATTTGTACAGTTTGAGGAAGATAAAGGAATGAAGAAGTATTTTAGAAGAAGTGTGAAGCCATAATAATAAGTATAAGAGAGAGAGAGAGAGAGAGAGAGAGAGAAAGAGAGAGAGAGGGAGAGGGAGAGGGAGGGAGAGAGATAAAGAGAGAGAGAGGGGGCAGGAGGAGAGAGAGAGAGGAAAGGAGGGTAGGAGGGAGGGAGGGAGGGGGGTGGACAGGGGGGAGAAAAGGAGGGGGAGAGAGGGAGATGGGGGGAGAGGGAGATGGGAGAGGGAGTAGCGGAGATGGAGAGAGAAAGGAAGGGAGGGAGAGAGGGGGTAGGGAGGGAGAGAGAGGGGAGGGAGAGAGAGAGGGTGGGAGAGAGGGAGGTAGAGAGATAAAGAGTGAGGGGGGCAGGGAGGGAGAGAGAGGGAATGAGGGAGGGAGGAAGGGGGGAGAGAGGGGTTAGGGAGGGAGGGGAGGGAAGGAGAGAGGGAGGATGGACGTTGGGAGAGAAGGAGGGGAAGAGGGGAGAGAGGGAGATGGGAGAGATGGGAGAGAGGGAGGGAGAGGGAGGGAGGGAAATGGAGAGAGGGGGTAGGGAGAAAACAGAAGGTAAACAGAAAACCTTATTTTAAACCCGGGCAAAGCCGGGTACTTGCAACTAGTATATATATATAGGATATATATTTATATCACACGTTTTAGTGCTTTGGTCACTAAATACTGTTTGCCGTCAATACTTAAAAAAATCTCTTGCCAGATTTTGTTAAACTTGGAGTAAAAGTTCACACTTATATGATTAAAGAAAAATACTTTCCCCGTGTTGAGAAAAAGGGAAGCAAAACCAACTACATATCTGGTCAGTATTGATTAAATTATTCCATGAAAATGAACTTAAGAGGTCTGGCTATAGTACCAAGCACTAGATGACTTGAAACTTTATTTGATCTGATATAATCATGATTTTATTCGAGTAAGATATATAAATTAATCCAACCATTCAATTTGTTTTTATGTAAGCCGTTCATAAAGTGCAATCAGCTAATGGCGTTAATAATGATCTACTATTGGTGTAGTCTTAAAGTATCGATATTGGTGTAGTCTTAAAGTATCGATATTAAATAAAACGTATGATGTCCAGGGCTCGATTTACCGCCGGGGATGCCGGGGATATTCCCGGCACTGAGACCTGTCATCCCCGGCTCTGCTTTAGCTAATATATCCCAGCCGGGGATGAAATCATAGACATTTATCTCCAGCTCTGCAGAAATTTATTTTTCATCCCCGGCACTGGTTTTTTCTTAAATCGAGCACTGATGATGTCTAATATATAAATAGATGCCAACTATGAACAATACTGAAGTAAGATTTACTTATCATGAGATCGACTATCACGCTGTTTCAAATGGTGAAACACTTAAGAGCAAAACATTACAACTGGTAATAAAAAGCTTCACAGTTTCCTACATCAACGGATGAATATTTTACTCTCACAAAATTTCCTGTAACTCACAACCTGATGGTGAAATCTCTAGCAATTTTGTTTTTGAATATTTTAAAAACATTGTCTGGTCTCGTGTTTTGATGTTCAATTTAAAACTATTCTGGGGACTATGTTTAGGAAACTTTGGTTACAAATAGTTTGTTGGAATATTACCCATTTTTTGTTTTAGCAATTAATATTTCGTTTCTTTTTGCCTAAAGTATGGAGATAATTTTTTTTCTATTTGTTGAATTTCTGTTTGTTTAGTTTATTGCGACAGACAAAACCAGATACAATATATTGCGACAGACAAAGCCGGATACAATATATTACGACAGACAAAACCAGATACAATATATTACGACAGACTAAACCGGATACAATATATTACGACAGACAAAACCAGATACACTATATTACGACAGACAAAACCAGATACAATATATTACGACAGACAAAACCGGATACAATATATTACGACAGACAAAACCAGATACACTATATTACGACAGACAAAACCAGATACAATATATTACGACAGACAAAACCGGATACAATATATTACGACAGACAAAACCAGATACAATATATTGCGACAGACAAAACCAGATACAATATATTACGACAGACTAAACCGGATACAATATATTACGACAGACAAAACCAGATACAATATATTGCGACAGACAAAACCGGATACAATATATTACGACAGACAAAACCAGATACAATATATTACGACAGACAAAACCAGATACAATATATTGCGACAGACAAAACCGGATACAATATATTACGACAGACAAAACCAGATACAATATATTACGACAGACAAAACCAGATACAATATATTGCGACAGACAAAACCGGATACAATATATTACGACAGACAAAACCAGATACAATATATTACGACAGACAAAACCAGATACAATATATTGCGACAGACAAAACCGGATACAATATATTACGACAGACAAAACCAGATACAATATATTACGACAGACAAAACCAGATACACTATTACGACAGACAAAACCAGATACACTATATTACGACAGACAAAACCGGATACAATATATTACGACAGACAAAACCAGATACAATATATTACGTTGGATAAAACCAGATACAATATATTACGACAGACAAAACCAGATACACTATATTACGACAGACAAAACCAGATACACTATATTACGACAGACAAAACCGGATACAATATATTACGACAGACAAAACCAGATACAATATATTACGTTGGATAAAACCAGATACAATATATTACGACAGACCATGTCAAAAAATCATTAGGCTAAATACAAACATCTGAGACAGTCAACTAAAATTTAACAAAATTAAAAAATTTGTTGCCATAAGTAAAAAAAAAACAGCAAAGTAAATGTAATTTGTAAATCATTTGTTGACAATAAACTTTCTAACATTTGTGAGGACCTTGGGTGGGCGCTTAAAATACTCCCCCCCAAACCCCCCCCCTCCAACCCCATTCACTACTTGAACTAAAACATTAAAAATGTCGCCCAGGGCAGATCGCCCTCTCAACCCCCCCCCGCCCCTCATTAACGTCACACATTCTAACTGACCTAAATAGAGCCAATCCGATTACGTAATGAGATAGTGCACACGATTTTCAGATCGTTTTCAATTGCCGATCAATGCATTCAATAAATCTCGGCTCATTATGTGTTTGAACAAAAAAAAACAAAACAAACTCTTACTAAAAATGATTCAGCTGACTGAGTGAATCTCTGTTTAAAAAAAAATGCATTTTTCAAATCAGTCTATAGGCATCGAATAGAGTAAAGTAAAGAGCTGTGATTCAATGGAAAGAGTTGTGAATCAATGGGGCTGGTAGAATCCTCTTAATTCAATTTACGGGGGAAAAACAAAACTAAACAAACTTTGACAGTTCACATAGAAGATAAAAAGTTTTTTTCCCGTCCTATTTCGTGACGTGTAATGAAATGCTTGTGTTAGAAACAGGTATTTGTCTCCCATCGAAATGACTTGGTTTGATAACGTGGTATTTACAGTGCAATTTGACTAGTAAGATTACCAGCGGTTCCAAGACTACACCGTTTGACCCAGAGTCGGAATAAACCGCACTTGACTGCTGGAGGACAGCGCACCCCCATAAAACATCAAATTTATATTTATGTACTTGAATTTATTTTACTGACTTTTTAAAGAAGGTCACATATATTCTTCTGCGCTTGTGTGTGTGAAGTCCCTGTAAGGATGAGATGAAAGCTCTTAGATCATATAAACCACTAATGAGACGGTTTATATGGCGCCCTTCTTTCATCCCCACCATAGCCGATAGCGCAATGGCCATGGCGACACCACGGGAGATATATCGGGAACTTGAGCCAAGACCTGAAAAATTTCCTTGGACCTCACCGAACCAGGTGCCTTCAGGTCGATAGTCTAGCGCTTTACCACACCACCATCCGTCCCCTCCTCCTGCGCTAGTAGTGCCATCTAAATCCACCTCTGGTTTGACCCCGTACAGAGTTTACAGCGAAAAGTAGTTTCTATTATCAGTTGAGTGAGAAATTATGGGATGGTTTTTCTTCTTGATCTAATATAGAACGGTTTGTGGGGTGCTTTTTTCTGCACATTCACATTATTACCGAATGCACCATCGAAGACACTGTACGGGGCAGACAATCACGAGGCCGATGAAACTGTCCAGGGGCAGACAATCACGAGGCCGATGACACTGTCCAGGGGGAGACAAACACGAGGCCTATGGGAGTGGTAATCCGATAATTTATTTAGTACAAATCACCATAAGTCAATTGAACAAGATTTAGTAGAGAAACAATAGAAAAATAAAAGTCTCATCCAATGAGAATCGCTGTAACACGAACCAAAGAGAAACTTGTGGCTCTGTGACTCGCATTTGGTCACCACTGGCCCAGTCTTTGTCCGTGCGGCCTGGCAAGTAAATCGTTAGACTTGTGAAGAGGGTGCCTGGAGTCAACACAGTGTGCTGTTGGTCTGTAGACCGGTGAAGCTGCAATTCAAACTATTGATTCTTTCATTTGATACTTTCTGCATTTGCTAAAACTTTTTAAAACCATCAACGTTGAGTATGTTTTCCGTGTTTGCTACTTGTAAGAGCTATGCAACGGTTCGTTGGGGGGGGGGAGGCGCCAGGCAGAAGTACATTAGGCGGCCCAATGGCAGAGGTGCATTAGAGATCCAAGGCAGAGGTATATTAGGGGGCCCTAGGCAGAGGCATATTAGGGGGCCCAAGGCAGAGGTATATTAGGGGGCCCAAGGTAGAGGTATAGTGGAAGGTCCTGGGCCTAAAATGCTGATAATGTCATTGTCAGAAATGTTTGGGACCCTAAGAGTCTAAGACAGCTGGAGCCCCTCTGACCCCTCCCCCCCTGAATGTTTGATTACTCTTTCTAGAGTCTGGCATGGCTGTTCTAGAAGATGAAACACAAACAAAACATTTTTTTTCGAACCAATGAACACTTCCTGAATATCACGACAGCAAACGAATTAAGAGTTCTGACTGTGGGAGGGTCTGGGGCATTACAGTGCGGGAAATAGGCAGGCATTTAGTTTTCATATCTTTAGGCAGATAGGCATTTAGTTTTCCTATCAATAGGAAGGCAGGCAATTAGTTTTCCTATCAATAGGCAGACAGGCATTCAGTTTTCCTATCACTAGGCAGACAGGCATTTAGCTTTCATATCAATAGGCATGCAGGCATTTATTTTGCCTATCAATAGGCAGACAGTTATCTAGTTTTCCTATCACTAGGCAGACAGGAATTTAGTTTGTCTATCAATAGACAGGCATTTAGTAGTTTCCTTTCAATAAGAACAGATCATTTCGTGACACTGACCTGTAAGAAGGTGTGTGATTACATTTCCCAAACACACTGGTTATTGTTGATCCTATATACAATTCTGCACCATTGTTGTATAAAGATTACTGTTGAGTACCTACCTATCTTACTATTTAAAGTGAGTCTTCATTCGCCGTGAAGGAACCAAGTATGACCCCCCCTCCCCTCCACCCGTAAACGAATAAACGGCAACAAATGGACAACTTTTAAATATAATCTACAAGTAGAAGATGTACAAGTTATTGGCAGGTAAATAAGAGATATTAAGAAGTGGGGGTAACAGAATGGGTGACGAAAGAATCTTTCGGGTTCCTAATATAAACAGTAGTGAAAGAAATGTGTAAAGACGGGGCCTAGTTGGCAATGAGGGCCCCTTTGTGGTCACCTTCTTGTCTGTTTAATGAAACGTTTTCTGGTGGTTGACGACATCACCCGAACACATCACGTGACCTTAAGTGACAGTTTAAAAAACAAACAAACAACAACAATAGATAAAACCACTTGTCAACTCTGGTACTCAGGCCTCAAAGACGCAGGACATTAAAATGTATGTGACATATCAGACACCAGTGGGGTAGGATTACTATTAGTCAATATTTCCTATGTGGCACCAGTCACGACATCACGATTTGAAAGGCTCGACGTACGAATAGCATTTGTATTCTCTATGGTTTCAGGCGTGACAATATGAAGAAATACTGAACTACTGCCACTGACAGTAATCTCCCGACATTAAATGGTATTTACTTAAAAAAGAGAATAGAGAATAGGTGAAGGTCTGGCATGGGGACGATCAACAAAGGAAACATTGATAGATCCTCTAGACAGGAAGATTTTGAGGTTGAGGTTATGGGAATAGTTGAAAGTAAGCGATTCAATCTGATAAGAAATGTTATCTATATAAATAATAGCGGTGTGGGTTCTGCGTTAAATCGAAAGTAAATAATTAATACAACAGTATTCCAGTTTAAAATCGTCAAACGTAAACAATACTAATAAAAATCACACACAAATCGGATCTGTCCGAACCCAAAAAGAACTTAGCCTACTGATCTAACATAAGGAAATATAACTCTATGCAAAGGTTTTGCAGGGTACAGCTAGTAGTTACATAAATGTTACCTGATTATGATCACACCTTACAAAATATAGAGTAGTAATTAAAGTACTGATACATTATTTATGACTCGCCAATGAGGTATTTTTATTTATAATTTGTCAATAAGGTAGTGTTCTAAACATCAAACACAGTTTGAAAAAAATATCCCTTTTCAAAACACAGACAACGGGAAAATTCAAACCAGCTTCATGCGCCAAAGACATCAATTCACACAAACCAACTCAACAAATAACAAAAGCTAATAATTTTAAAAACATTACTGCTTGGAATTAACAACAAAAAGATAAAGTTTCACTGTATTTACACCAAACAAAGTGTAATTAAGATTACGTGAGATACGAGTATAAGAAATATCTCAGGTTTTGTTTGACAAGATTGATGAAGCGTTTCACCACAAATTAAAAAAAGTGTATTTCATTGTATATATCATGTGTGCGTTATATTATAATATATATTATATTATGAAATATAACAACATGTATTATGTATGTGCTATATTAAAACATATATTATTTATGTGTTATATTATAGCATATATTGTGTATTTGTTATGTTATAGCATACATTGTGTATGTGTTATATTACTTAAAGCATAGATTTGGTATATGTTATATTATATCCTATATTACGTATGTGTTATATTATAGCATATATTAAGTATGTAATATAGTGTAACATACATATTATAGCATATATTATGTATGTGTTATATTATAGCATATATTATGTGTTATATTTTAGCATATATTATGTATGTGTTATATTACTTATTACATATATTAAGTATATGTTATATTATAGCATATATTATGTATATATTATATTATAGCATATATTATGTATGTGTTATATTACAACATATATATTACAGGTAATGAATGTATTGTTGACGTGTAACGAAGTTAAAAGACAACTGTCTATAAGTAAATAATATTCAGCATCCAGAATAATTGTAATACTCTGGGGTGTGGGGTGAGATGGGCAATCTTGGCCTCCCATGGGAGGGTCACTGCGATACGCGATTCTGTGAACCAGAATATACTTAAACTTCTCTGAACCCAGCATATCAGAATCTCTCGGCCCCACATATCAAACTTCTCTCGGCCCCACATATCAAACTTCTCTCGGCCCCACATATAAGAATCTCTCGGCCCCACATATCAAACTTCTCTCGGCCCCACATATCAAACTTCTCTCGGCCCCACATATCAAACTTCTCTCTGCCCCACATATCAAACATCTCTCTGCCCCACATATCAAACTTCTCTCGGTCCCACATATTAAAATTTTCTCGGCCCCACATATCAAACTTCTCTCTGCCCCACTTATCAAACATCTCTCGGCCCCACATATCATATATCTCTCGGCCCCACATATAAGAATCTCTCGGCCCCACATATCAAACTTCTCTCGGCCCCACATATCAAACTTCTCTCGGCCCCACATATCAAACTTCTCTCGGCCCCACACATCAAACTTCTCTCTGCCCCACATATCAAACATCTCTCGGCCCCACATATCAATATCTCTCGGCCCCACATATCGAACATCTCTCGGCCCCACATATCAAACTTCTCTCGGCCCCACATATCAAACTTCTCTTCACCCCACATATCAAACTTCTCTCTGTCCCACATATAAAACATCTCTCGGCCCCACATATCAAACTTCTCTCGGCCCCACATATCAAACATCTTTCGGCCCCACATATCAATCTTCTCTCTGCCCCACATATCAAACTTCTCTCTGCCCCACATATCAAACTTCTCTCGGCCCCACATATCAAACTTCTCTCGGCCCCACATATCAAACTTCTCTCGGCCCCACATATCAATATCTCTCGGCCCCATATATCGAACATCTCTCGGCCCCACATGTCAAACTTCTCTCGGCCCCACATATCAAACTTCTCTTCACCCCACATATCAAACTTCTCTCTGTCCCACATATCAAACATCTCTCGGCCCCACATATCAAACTTCTCTCGGCCCCACATATCAAACTTCTCTCGGCCCCACATATCAAACATCTTTCGGCCCCACATATCAATCTTCTCTCGGCCCCACATATCAAACTTCTCTCTGCCCCACATATCAAACATCTCTCGCCCCACATATCAAACTTCTCTCGGCCCCACATATCAAACTTCTCTCGGGCCCACATATCAAACATCTTTCGGCCCCACATATCAAACTTCTCTCGGCCCCACATATCAAACATCTCTCGGCCCACATATCAAACATCTCTCGGCCCCACAAATCAAACATCTCTCGGCCCCACATATCAAACATCTCTCGGCCCCACATATCACACATCTCTCGGCCCCACATATTAAAATTTTCTCGGCCCCACATATCAAACTTCTCTCTGCCCCACTTATCAAACATCTCTCGGCCCCACATATCATACATCTCTCGGCCCCACATATAAGAATCTCTCGGCCCCACATATCAAACTTCTCTCGGCCCCACATATCAAACTTCTCTCGGCCCCACATATCAAACTTCTCTCTGCCCCACATATCAAACATCTCTCGGCCCCACATATCAATATCTCTCGGCCCCACATATCGAACATCTCTCGGCCCCACATGTCAAACTTCTCTTCACCCCACATATCAAACTTCTCTCTGCCCCACTTATCAAACATCTCTCGGCCCCCACATATCATACATCTCTCGGCCCCACATATAAGAATCTCTCGGCCCCACATATCAAACTTCTCTCGGCCCCACATATCAAACTTCTCTCGGCCCCACATATCAAACTTCTCTCTGCCCCACATATCAAACATCTCTCGGCCCCACATATCAATATCTCTCGGCCCCACATATCGAACATCTCTCGGCCCCACATATCAAACTTCTCTCGGCCCCACATATCAAACATCTCTCGGCCCACATATCAAACATCTCTCGGCCCCACAAATCAAACATCTCTCGGCCCCACATATCAAACATCTCTCGGCCCCACATATCAAACATCTCTCGGCCCCACATATTAAAATTTTCTCGGCCCCACATATCAAACTTCTCTCTGCCCCACTTATCAAACATCTCTCGGCCCCACATATCATACATCTCTCGGCCCCACATATAAGAATCTCTCGGCCCCACATATCAAACTTCTCTCGGCCCCACATATCAAACTTCTCTCGGCCCCACATATCAAACTTCTCTCTGCCCCACATATCAAACATCTCTCGGCCCCACATATCAATATCTCTCGGCCCCACATATCGAACATCTCTCGGCCCCACATGTCAAACTTCTCTTCACCCCACATATCAAACTTCTCTCTGCCCCACTTATCAAACATCTCTCGGCCCCACATATCATACATCTCTCGGCCCCACATATAAGAATCTCTCGGCCCCACATATCAAACTTCTCTCGGCCCCACATATCAAACTTCTCTCGGCCCCACATATCAAACTTCTCTCTGCCCCACATATCAAACATCTCTCGGCCCCACATATCAATATCTCTCGGCCCCACATATCGAACATCTCTCGGCCCCACATGTCAAACTTCTCTCGGCCCCACATATCAAACTTCTCTCGGCCCCACATATCAAACTTCTTTCGGCCCCACATATCAATCTTCTCTCGGCCCCACATATCAAACTTCTCTCTGCCCCACTTATCAAACATCTCTCGGCCCCACATATCATACATCTCTCGGCCCCACATATCAGAATCTCTCGGCCCCACATATCAAACTTCTCTCGGCCCCACATATCAAACTTCTCTTGACCCCACATATCAAACTTCTCTCTGTCCCACATATCAAACTTCTCTCGGCCCCACATATCAAACTTCTCTTGACCCCACATATCAAACTTCTCTCGGCCCCACATATCATACTTCTCTCGGCCCCACATATCAAACTTCTCTCTGCCCCACATATCAAACATCTCTCGGCCCCACATATCAAACATCTCTCGGCCCCACATATCAAACTTCTCTCTGCCCCACATATCAAACATCTTTCGGCCCCACATATCAAACTTCTCTCTGCCCCACATATCACACTCGTCCAAAACCTTTCAACGGCCCACCGTGTCTAGCAGACACACCATTTGTTCTTGAGACTGTCTTGAACATTGTTTTGAGTAATGCCTTCAGCACTGTCTTGAATACTGTCGTGTATTAAAGACACCCCCCCATATATTTAAATGGCTTCCTCCTGTAGCGTATCAAGATACGCTAGATTATGAAACACCCCGGCCCACGATAGCGGTCTGCCTAGGGTCCCCTAATACAGCTTCACCTAAGTGCCCCAATATAACTTTACATTGGGCTTCAAATATAGCTTTACATTGGGCTTCAAATATATCTTTACATTGGGCTTCAAATATAACTTTACATTGGGCTTCAAAAATAGCTTTACATTGGGCTTCAAATATAACTTTACATTGGGCTTCAAATACAACTTTACATTGGGCTTCAAATATAACTTTACATTGGGCTTCAAAAATAGCTTTACATTGGGCCACCAATAATGCATTTGTTTAGGACTCCTGAATGGCTCTGAAATGTCAATTATAATTTTTTTGAATGTAGACTTAAGTTTACTTTGTTACACTGACACTATAGCTGTAATTACTCTGTCTATGTCATCTGACACCAGAATATCTAATAATGTCTATTCTCTTTCAAGGGTCGTATTTCAAATTTAATTAAGCATTTTGTTTCTCTTGGCATTTATCATGAGTTCAGCATAACATTGGTTTAAACTCTTGGATTGCATATTGTCATGCGCTTTGAAGTTCTGTTGAAATATCTAACAATGTCATAGTACGCTTATGTCTCTCGAGTATTACAACTATTGTTCCGTACATTATTTCTTAAAAATAATTACATGTTTAGTATTCGTTTAGTATTATTATTACACGTATTTCCAGATAATCCGATTAGTTATTAAATGAACGATATATCTGTGGTGAATATTGCTACATTGGATCACCCACACACATATACTTGGATCACCTGTACACAAAGATACATTGGATCACCCACACACATATACTTGGACCACCTGTACACAAACATACATTGGATCACCCACACACATATACTTGGATCACCTGTACACAAAGATACATTGGATCATCCACACACATATACTTGGATCACCTGTACATAAAGATACATTGGATCACCCACACACATATACTTGGATCACCTGTACACAAAGATACATTGGATCACCCACACACATATACATTGGATCACCTGTACACACAGATACATTGGATCACCCACACACATATACTTGGATCACCTGTACACACAGATACATTGGATCACCTGTACACAAAGATACATTGGATCACCCACACACATATACATTGGATCACCTGTACACACAGATACATTGGATCACCCACACACATATACTTGGATCACCTGTACACACAGATACATTGGATCACCTGTACACAAAGATACATTGGATCACCCACACACATATACATTGGATCACCTGTACACACAGATACATTGGATCACCCACACACATATACATTGGATCACCTGTACACACAGATACATTGGATCACCCACACACATATACTTGGATCACTTGTACACACAGATACATTGGATCACCTGCACACACAGATACATTGGATCACCCACACACATATACATTGGATTACCTGTACACACAGATACATTGGATCACCTGCACACACAGATACATTGGATCACCTGCACACACAGATACATTGGATCACCTGTACACACAGATACATTTGATCACCTGTACACACAGATACATTTGTGTATGACCAGAGCCTGATTAATGTGACCACTGGCCTCAAGCTCGCATCACAAAAAAAGGGGGCGTAATTTATCAATCAATAAGACAACTCGTTGGTGGACGGATAACCGAGCGGTGTAAAACACTTGACTGTCGACATAATGATCCCTGGTTCGTTCCTCGGTGAAACCACGTGAATTTTTCAGTTCATAGCAAAAGCCTCCAAGCCCACGGCAAGCTGTAAATGAGTAAATGACCTGGGAAGTCAAGGTGGCTGGGCGTTGCGCTACCACACACTCCTTTAGTATGCCGTGGCTACAAAAACATAAGAATTCTACATTTCATTTCCCCTTAAAGGGCAAAGGGAAATTTAACACTTGTAAAAAAAATATAATTATTTCCACATTTTACTTTAGTAAACCTATAACTGCTCCCTAAATATTGAAATAGATTTTTCACATTCCTTGATGTTTCTTATATGAAGTTAACGGTTGAAAAACATAGAGAAGTATGGTCTAAGTGGCTGATTTTGTTTTGAGTCTAAACTATGTCTATAATATAATTGACCTTAAGGTTAACCCAACCTGTATATGAGAAAACATGTGTATCCAGTGAACTCTTAGGTCACAAACTCTATCCATTTCAATGAACCTAAACGGACTAAAAAAACTGGTGATTACAGAAATTATAATTTCTTCTGTAATAAAAAAAAATACCTAAATGTACGATATGTTTCTTCATGACTTATAAATATTAAGCTTTTTTCATGTCTGATTAATTTTATTTCGTAAACATATTTGGTCAAATTTTTAAGAAACCACTGACGTTGTGATTCTGTTACGGTATAAATTGATCAGCTGATTCAAGGTCACCATATTCCACCTACACAGATGCATTATCGCGCTTCTCAATGTTTTCTACTTTACACCAGATAAATGACATTAAAAGATTCGTGATGTCTCTCTCCCCCCCATCTCTCTTTCTATCTCTCTCCTCTCTCCCCCCCATCTCTCAGTCTTTCTATCTCTCTCTCCCACCTCCCCCATCTCGCATCTCCAGAATACCAAAAATACACCACTCTGCTGTCTGTATTTGTGTCACTATGTGTTTGATATAAATATTTGAATATTAAGAGACAAAAATACGTCACTTCCTGTATTGGAGGTCACAGGCTATATTTTTCCCCCCGCTTTCACACAAGTGATTCAATTCAAATCCAATCTTTAAATGAACTCTTTCTGTTATTAAACGAAGAGAGTCTGAATAGGAAAAGAAGTGTACACTGAAGATGAATTTGGAAAAAAATACAACAGACAAACACACGAATCCTTTCATACTGACATCTATTCAAAACTGAAGTAAACATGTTGACTTCAGGGGAGACCAGTCTGCATAAATATCCCCACAACAACACAGAAGCTACGAAATACGTTTTAAAAAATATCTTGTGCACTTTTTGAAATATTTAAGAATATTCTGTATTGTCTAAAGAAGATTCACATCGTGAGATTGATAATATTGTTATCTGTACAGTATTATGAGACAACTGTTTCAATATGATGGGCTGTACCATTTTAATTAAATCAGAAAGATGCACAATTTATTGATTTTTTTAACAATGATTTATGATAAAGACATTTGATTTTCATTTAGGTAGTTCTTTTGTATGGGAATAATGCCAATAGAGTACGTCAAATTGTCATGTCTTATGGATGGATGGAGGAAAATGATACACAGCAATAATGGCGAGTTTATTTCTGCCTGGTCAATACTAAGTTAACAGTTAACTAAATCCCCCATGGTGCACCAAGACCATAGTAGCCTATGTGTGTTAGGATGCACCATGAAACTGTCCAAACATTAGTCTCACAACCTAGAGAAACAATATCTTGTTGGATTCATTTGATGTTATTTCTCTCTTTGTGTCTTCTGTCATGTTTTTGTGTGTCTTCTGTCATGTTTTTGTGTGTAGACAGAAATATATATGCCTCAGATAAATATCTTTTGATATTTAAGTATCAATTAAAAAAAAAAGGATAAAAAGTCCAACTTTTGTATAATGATATAGACTGATATAGAACAGACATTGTTATGTTACTCAGCGCAACGTTGAGCAAACATTTCTTCAATGTTGAAATTTGAAGGAATCTTTCGGCAAATAGACTTTCCGGAATGTTTGAATTTGTCTAATTATACATCTTGGCATTCAGGATTATGGTAGAAGATGACCTAACATACAAATATTTGACAATTGTCTGATGTGAGAAGTAGGGATGTGACGGAGCTGATGAAAATCCGCATCCGTCGGATTCGGATTTTGACAAACATAAATATGTCGGATTCGAATGCGGATGCGGATTTTGCGAATGGGGGGGGGGATATCTAAAATACGTTCATGACCAACCACGACGTCTAATCTATGGACAGCTGAGTGAGGGTCCAGGAGTTTAATTTTATCTTTTTTCTTTATTTCGGGCTTTCGAAAGTCTCTAGGTTTTTTTAAATTTTAGTTACGATTTATATGGCCGTGTTTGATCTGAAAATGGTAATTTTTTCAAACACAGTGGCTAGAGTTCAGTCTAGACGGAATTCGTATTATTATTTATCGGGGTCCATCTAGAGATGTGCCCATGCGCGACAATCGAAATTAACTTCCAACTCTTTAAACGATCGCCGACTTTAAACATCATCATAAATCTTTTAACGTAATTTACTACCTTATTTCATCTTAACTCATAGGAAGAAAATGAATATAAATAGTAGACTGCATTTCCCGCGAAAATCATTTAATTGTTGTATTAGTTATTTTTTTTTCCAATGACGCACCGATAATAACTTTAAATAATTAGAGTTCTCATTCATTGTGTTTACAATAGAAACATACTTCTCCGATTATCAACAGCAAATGACGTCATCAGCTTTTAAAAAGTTTTATAAACAAATAAAAAAAAACATGTATAATTCTTTATAATCTTTATTAATTGTAAAAAAAAAACTATACAGTGTTTATTTGTTTAAAAAATGTCACAAAAGAAATAAGGAATTTGTCACCGTCTTTTTCCCCCAAGACTTCGTTGGTATTTAATATAAGTATAAGGAAAAAAAAAACGTGTATTTTATATGGTTTCTGGGAAAGGGGGGGGGTGCGATAGATGCTAATTTAGCGCATAATTTTTTGTTTTATTCGTTAATTTTTGTAGTTTGAATGATATTGTTTTACTCCGACTTTATCAGGTTTGCACAGACCCGAAAAAAGTAATAAAGAATAATTGCCGTGCATGCGAACATCTTTACTCTTTAATCTCAATTGGCGCGCATGCACACATCAATGGACGGACCCAGAAAAAATAATACGGTGTCCGTCTGGACGAACTCTAGCCACCGCTTTTTCAAATTCGAATCCGATCGGATTTTTTTTTAAATCCGTCGGATTCGAAATTGCTAAAAAATCGTCGAAGTCCGAATGTCGTTGGATTCAAATTCGAACTTCGTCACATCCCTAGTGAGAAGTATTCTTAGTTATTAGGGCATCATATTCAAGTTGGGAAAGAAAAATGAATACCCGAAATAAAGTAAACACCAAAACTTTATTCGACTTGTGTACAATAAATCAAACGGCATAACATAAATTTATGCATATAGATCTATCCATCCATCCATCCATTCATCCATCCATCCGACCGTCTCTCTGCCTGTCTATGTGTACATCAGTTTGTTGTTAAATTTTCCTGTTAGTATAATAATCATTCTGTTCATAAATCTGTTTGTCTACTTATATCATTTTTGTTGTGAAATGTCACATTGATACAGTAGCCAACAATAGTGAAATAGACACAATGAATTTGAACAAAACCCATTTGAAGAAAACAGTTCATCCTATACGGGGAAACCCACGACTGAACAAAGAAAGTTGAGAAATATAATCAGATCGAATAAAAAAACTAAAATATTTTTTCTGATATTTTTTATCTTTTAACTTTTCAAATTAATCTGGTGTTTAAACACTTGCCAAATGTAAACACTTGCATTTGTTATGAAATCTTTTTTTTTTGTTTACCTGGATTAATTCAGTTTTATGACTACATTTCGAAATACACGAGCTATGCTTGCTATCTGTAAGATGATTTATTTGTGATTCCAGACATGAAATTTTCTCCAGGGGATGCATTAACATCTAGTTTTGTTACGACGAAGATCTCACAAAACATACGTGTCTCCAAGCATCACAAAACATACGTGTCTCCAAGCATCACAAAACATACATGTCTCCAAGCATCACAAAACATACATGTCTCCGAGCATCACAAAACATACATGTCTCCAAGCATCACAAAACATACATGTCTCCGAGCATCACAAAACATACATGTCTCCAAGCATCACAAAACATACATGTCTCCAAGCATCACAAAACATACGTGTCTCCAAGCATCACAAAACATACATGTCTCCAAGCATCACAAAACATACATGTCTCCAAGCATCACAAAACATAAATGTCTCCAAGCAGCAGTCGACCTTAATAATAAACAACTAGGTGTTTGCAAAAAAAAAAGGGGGGGGGGGCATTGGAAATTTCATTTTGCCGTAAAACCATCATACATTTCAAGTTTAATCTTTTGTTGTTTAAAAAGAAAAAAAAATTCTAAATGAACTTTTAAAAGAGTTATACCCCGACATATTTTGGTGCGTTCCGTATACCCTATAAACCAATAATGGGGCAGTTTTTATTGAGCCCCTTTTTCATCCATAACAGATAGGGAGATATAGCAGAGACTTTAACAAGGACACTAAAATATCCATTGGTCCATTGGTTCTCGTTGGTACGCATACCAGGGTGCGGGAAACAATAAGCTGGGGTACGCAGCGACCTAGAATTTTCGTTTTAAACCCATTCAAGAAAGAGGAAGAAGGTCGGCAGATCGCTGAGTGACTGGTCACCGAACCACGTGTTCAGGTATTTCATTAGAAAGGTAAATACATTCCATTATGACTATAAGTACATTTATTCCATTATGACTATAAGTGCATTTATTCCATTATGACTATAAGTGCATTTATTTCATTATGACAATAAGTACATTTATTCCATTATGACAATAAGTACATTTATTCCATTATGACAATAAGTACATTTATTCCATTATGACTCTAAGTACATTTATTCCATTATGACAATAAGTACATTTATTCCATTATGACTCTAAGTACATTTATTCCATTACGACAATAAGTACATTTATTCCATTATGACTCTAAGTACATTTATTCCATTACGACAATAAGTACATTTATTCCATTATGACTCTAAGTACATTTATTCCATTACGACAATAAGTACATTTATTCCATTATGACTCTAAGTACATTTATTCCATTATGACAATAAGTACATTTTTTCTCAAACTAATGCGTCAGGGGTACCCGCTGACATACATTCCCACAGTTTGGTACAGTGGTTGTTTATGGGATCAAAGAGAGAAACATTTAATACTCTGAGGAACTTCTCATATAAATTAAATTAATAATGTTATGGATACATTCAGCTACATAAACTCTTTTTTTTTTTTGACCTGCTTATGTTGTATATAGGTTAGTGTTGATTCCTACATTGCAAACAGTCCGCATCAGGAGAGGGTAATCTTCACATCTGTCATGGACCTGGAGATACAGTCATTGAACATTTGGAGAGTTCAGTGAAGCCCCAGTTTTCAGAGATTATTGGGAGGTGTGGGGGGGGGGGAAGATTTTCAAGCGGCAGCAATGAAACCGTTATTTGCCTTGTGCCCGCCAAATATACCTTAGGATTGCTCTGCTTCAGGTCAGTTAATCTAATTTTATCTTCCTGTCCAATGGAAACATATATTACCTCCAATGAAACTAGTAGAGCTATTCAAGGTCAACACAGAATGTAACCAATCAGAAACAACTGAGTACACACAGACCCTTACTTTTATTTCCCCATCAAGAATATCTTACTTTCACATGACCTAATTAAAAAAAAAATCCTACTTTCTATTTAATAGAAGAAATCACATTATTTTTTCCCCCACATATCTAAAGTACATTTTATGGGTAAAATATAATGTCCCTTGGTGATAAAATGCTAGAAAACAGAATTGTGTCCCTTGATAACGGCTTTAATATAACCTCGCGTGAGTATCTCAAGTATTTCATCACATGGCAGTTCACCTCTGAGTGAAAGTTCTCACTGAGTGCAGTAAGCTCTACTGTACTATTTCTTTTTAAAAACCTGAATCAAAAGAAGGCGGGTAATTTATATTTGGTATATAATTTAATTTTATTTTCTACTGACAAACTGGCAACTAACTCTGTCATTAACTAGCCATATAAATTACAATGTGACCTACTCGCCCACATGAAATAGTGATAAGATTTTCTTTGATTTGTATTAGTCTACCCATTTCGCAAATATAAATAAAAGAATTAAAATTTTGGTTAGTTTTTTTAAATGTTATTTTAGAAATAGTCTCGGTGTCATTACAGACTGAACGGTTCATTCAACAGTAAACTAATCGGCCATACTTCGTAGTGGCACTAATACAGCTTGATTCTGTTATCGGGTTTCACTTACAGAGTATAATGGTTGGTGTCAGAGTGGAGTGTACTGTCTACATCTTACATTTGTCTGTTGACTGAGTGGATGTGAGATTTCAGTCTGTCTATCACACTTCATTTACTCACCCCTCCCCGCTCACCAAACTGTTGAAGACGTTGGTTTTTTTTATAAATTATCATCCTCATACCACCATCATATCACCACCATATCACTATCATATTACCCTCATACCACACTCATATCACCCTCATACCACACTCATATCACCCTCATATCACCCTCATATTACCATCATATCACCCTCATACCACACTCATATCACCCTCATATCACACTCATATCACCCTCATATTACCATCATATCACCCTCATATTACCATCATATCACCCTCATACCACACTCATATCACCCTCATATCACACTCATATCACCCTCATATCACACTCATATCACCCTCATATTACCATCATATCACCCTCATACCACACTCATATCACCCTCATACCCCACTCATATCACCCTCATACCACACTCATATCATCCTCATACCACACTCATAATACCCTCATATCACCCTCATACCACCCTCATATCACCCTCATATTACTTCATATCAACCTCATATCACCCTCATATCACTTTAATTAGCCAAAATAAAATTTACTTTCTTGCTCCCTTTCCATCATTAATGTTTACATCTAGACATTCTTAGACTTAGCTATATTTTGAAATTTGTATTTTTCATTTACCCCAAGCTAGCATTGACTCTTACATTTTTATACTGCCTATCTGACTCGGGCGAAATAGTCATATTAAAACGTCTCTCTCTATCTCTCTCTCTCTCTCTCTCTCTCTCTCTCTCTCTCTCTCACTCTCTATGTGTGTGGTGGGATATTTTTTTTAGAGATATAGTTGTATTTATTGAAACAAACGAATCAACCCGTGTCACTAAATGGTTTGTGTATTATAGATAGATGACTTCGTTCTATTCCGGCAAATTAGGAAGGAAGGGTTTACTGTAATTTACTGGCAACTCGAAAAATCTAAATTCATCCATTTGAGCATTTATATATATACATGTTACTTCCGCACCATTGCCTAGACCAGTGCCTAAACTATTGCATATATCGATCTGCCCTTCGCCTCCTAAGTCAATTTCAAAGTTGGGACAAATATATTTTCCAACGACCTCCAATGCCCCCCCCCCCCACACCATACCAACTAATATGCAGCCCCACCCTCACCCCATTAGAGGCCTGAACACTATAATGTGACATACTGTACACTATAATGTGACATACTGTACACTATAATGTGACATACTGAACACTATAATGTGACATACTGTACACTATAATGTGACATACTGTACACTATAATGTGACATACTGAACACTATAATGTGACATACTGTACACTATAATGTGACATACTGTACACTATAATGTGACATACTGTACACTATAATGTGACATACTGAACACTATAATGTGACATACTGAACACTATAATGTGACATACTGAACACTATAATGTGACATACTGTACACTATAATGTGACATACTGTACACTATAATGTGACATACTGAACACTATAATGTGACATACTGAACACTATAATGTGACATACTGTACACTATAATGTGACATACTGTACACTATAATGTGACATACTGTACACTATAATGTGACATACTGAACACTATAATGTGACATACTGTACACTATAATGTGACATACTGTACACTATAATGTGACATACTGTACACTATAATGTGACATACTGTACACTATAATGTGACATACTGAACACTATAATGTGACATACTGTACACTATAATGTGACATACTGTACACTATAATGTGACATACTGTACACTATAATGTGACATACTGTACACTATAATGTGACATACTGAACACTATAATGTGACATACTGAACACTATAATGTGACATACTGTACACTATAATGTGACATACTGTACACTATAATGTGACATACTGAACACTATAATGTGACATACTGAACACTATAATGTGACATACTGAACACTATAATGTGACATACTGAACACTATAATGTGACATACTGAACACTATAATGTGACATACTGAACACTATAATGTGACATACTGAACACTATAATGTGACATACTGTACACTATAATGTGACATACTGTACACTATAATGTGACATACTGAACACTATAATGTGACATACTGAACACTATAATGTGACATACTGAACACTATAATGTGACATACTGAACACTATAATGTGACATACTGAACACTATAATGTGACATACTGAACACTATAATGTGACATACTGAACACTATAATGTGACATACTGTACACTATAATGTGACATACTGTACACTATAATGTGACATACTGAACACTATAATGTGACATACTGAACACTATAATGTGACATACTGTACACTATAATGTGACATACTGAACACTATAATGTGACATACTGTACACTATAATGTGACATACTGAACACTATAATGTGACATACTGTACACTATAATGTGACATACTGAACACTATAATGTGACATACTGAACACTATAATGTGACATACTGAACACTATAATGTGACATACTGAACACTATAATGTGACATACTGAACACTATAATGTGAAATACTGAACACTATAATGTGACATACTGTACACTATAATGTGACATACTGAACACTATAATGTGACATACTGAACACTATAATGTGACATACTGAACACTATAATGTGACATACTGTACACTATAATGTGACATACTGAACACTACAATGTGACATACTGAACACTATAATGTGACATACTGGGCACAGAGATAAATAAATAGGACAAATTAAAAAGTTTTGAAAGAGTAAATTGATGTGGACACATTTGTGTGAATCAAGGTAAAAACAAAGTTTAAATGCAGACACTGTGATGATGTTTACATACAGACATCACAGACAGAAATAGTCACTCAATTTGTTGAACACATTGGGGACTAGAAAAAATAGCAACTGTTAGAAGACTTTTTGTGGTTAGACCTCAGAGAATGGATGGCTGTGTTAGCATTGAATCTTCTCTGATTTATCGCCACACTAGGTTCATCTTGTGTTTTTCTATGGTCATTCCTACATTAAAATGCTTTTAGATAATCTTTCCATTTTATTTTTGATTCTCTCTTGCAGTTTTTTTTTCTTTCTTTAAAAAAATAAACTATTAGTTTTGTATAATTAATTTTTTTTTCTGCTCGTTTGTGTTTTCTCCTTTCTCTCCGCCCATGATCCAACGGAGAACGTGAATCTAATTCATCTGACCATGACAAAATAAACTTCGATTGAACTACACTATAGATGGCATGATGATTTGATTGTTTGTTTGTATATCATTATGTATTAGAAATAAATACAAATCATTTACTCTGGTTACACTGATTCACAATCTATCGACACCACGTGGTTTAGAAAATATATTTCAGTTGGCAAGGTAACGATCTTGTAGGTCAGTGACATTATTTTTTCGGAGTGGTTACGGTTTCTGTCCCTGACAGAACCCGTATTTTTTTTTCGGGTACCAGCCATAGATATTGCTCCACACCCTAACCCTATCCCTAACCCTATCCCTAACCCTATCCCTAACCCTATCCCTAACCCTATCCCTAACCCTATCCCTAACCCTATCCCTAACCCTATCCCTAACCCTATCCCTAACCCTATCCCTAACCCTAACTCTAATCCTGAAAAAAAATTCTGAAAAATAAATTATATATGCCATGTTCCTTATACCCCTAATATAATGGTTTTGGCTGGTGCCAGGAGCCACTGCGTTATTTTTTCCCTGGGACACTTGCAATAATAAAGTTTGAAATAAAGGAATATTGCTCTCAAAATATCTCATTATGTTTAATTCCTTGGACTCATTGTGGATCTGTTTCAGAAGGCTTTTTTTAAGTTCACCCCATGTTAGGTTGCAGCATTTCATTTACTGTTTGCAGCTTTATCCGTGTAGTCTACCATTATTAAAGAAAACAAAGATGTTAAGATTTTAATGAACTCAATTTATATTATTTCTGTATTTGAAGAGGATTCACCCAGCACGTCTGTTTTGATAAGGAACTAAGAAATTCTGTCAAAGAGTTACAGGCGAAACATTTAAAGGATCACTCCATAATATTTTTCGCTTGAGTGGATCACTCCAACGTGCAGCTCTTTAATGGTTGTATGATCTTTGTGAACATTAAATAGAGTTGTATGATCTTTGTGAACATTAAATAGAGTTGTATGATCTTTGTGAACATTAAATAAATTGTATGATCTTTGTGAACATTAAATAGAGTTGTATGATCTTTGTGAACATTAAATAGAGTTGTATGATCTTTGTGAACATTTAATAGAGTTGTATGATCTTTGTGAACATTAAATAGAGTGCACACTGCAAGAATTTATGTCTAAACGTTTTTTTAAGAACCTTCAATAGATCATAGATTACTAATTAGGTCATATAATGTGTCTGGTATGATTATACTATCTACCAATCACTAATTGGACAACGATCACTTTTTTGGTCATATAATATTTCAATGGTATGATCATATCGTATTTTACCAATTTGATTATTAATTTATCTTAAGTGTAGCATTGAATTCCCTTTAGTAAGTCAAAAATCCACACACACACACACACAAAAAGAAACAACCCCAGAAGTACTTTTTTTTTTGTTACTTAAGATACCTACACTTTGTGGAGAACCGTGTTTTATCTAAATCAAGACATTCGACATTTTCTAATTACGTCTGTAATTTGTCCCATAAATCTTAAAGACATTGTCCTCCACTGAAGTAATGAATCAAACAAATCGAGACAACAAAATGAGATTCTATTCAAAAGTAATCCCGTTTATCTTTATGTCTACGTGTGGGCTTGAAAGTCTATCAAAGATAATCTATAACAATTTGTTATATGTCATTAGCCTCAGTATTGTGTTTCACAGCTGTTTTATTATACGTTGTCTTGTTATCGTCTTATTGTGATATATACATCCAGGAAGTTATCAGCCTGATAGAGTTTTAAAAATAAATTGTCTTAAATCAAGTTTCTTATTTCAATGATTGTTGTAAATTCAGGGAAAGTAAAAAGAAAAACAACAACATTTGTTGTATTTGTTGTTGTAACAATACGCGTCTATAAGTACAAAAAAAAAAAACTGTACAGACTTAGTTATTGTAATACGATAGCGCTGATACAAACAAAGAAATATGTATTAATGTCGTACAATACTTTCTATTCTAATTCACCAAATTAATTAGAAACCTAATAGGTACAAGCGGAATAGAAAAAAAAGAATAATTCATCGAAAATATTTTAAATGTAAACAACTTCAGCAGTCTGTCTATGTATATTTTAATGTTAATTACCAAACTAAAAGTCAAAAAGTCATACGCATTATTCATTAAAGGTTGTTTTATAAGAACATTAGCGTTATGGGCAAACAATAACTACCATATAAACATTAACTACTATATAAACATTAACTACTATATAAACATTAACTACTATATAAACAGTTACTACTATATAAACATTAACTACTATATACATTAACTTCTATATACACATTAACTACTATATAAACATTAACTACTATATACACATTAACTACTATATAATCATTAACTTCTATATAAAAATTTACTACTATATAAACATTAACTACTATATAAACATTTACTACTATATACACAATAACTACCATATAAACATTTACTACCATATAAACATTAACTACTATATAAACATTAACTACTATATAAACATTAACTACTATATAAACATTTACTACTATATAAACATTTACTACTATATATTTACTACTATATAAACATTAACTACTATATACACATTAACTACTATATAAACATTTACTACTATATAAACATTAACTACTATACTATAAACAATTTCTATTCTGCCCCAAGAATTTCATCAATGATATCGATATTGATCAGGGGTGGCTACCCATGAGTACTATATTCCGTATTTTTTATAAAGTTTAAAATACAAATATGCTCCAAACCATAGCCAGTTTGATACGACTTAGTAGTTTATGCAATGTTCCCCTGTGAACACGTTCAACAAAAGTCACTCCATTCGACGATTGTCCAAAACATGTCTTGAGAACAATTTTGGACTAAATAGCCAGTCCATTCTATCTCCAGGTGTTGCACACCAGTATGTACTAATACACGAACAGGGGCGATATTATGGGTATGGAGATTATAACTGTCTTCACAGTGCCAAACTAGCTACAATGACGTTAGTTACGGGTGATAAAACCCTGCCAAACTAGCTACAGTGACGTTAGTTACGGGGTGTTAAAACCCTGCCAAACTAGCTACAATGACGTTAGTTACGGGTGATAAAACCCTGCCAAACTAGCTACAATGACGTTAGTTACGGGTGATAAAACCCTGCCAAACTAGCTACAGTGACGTTAGTTACGGGTGATAAAACCCTACCAAACTAGCTACAATGACGTTAGTTACGGGTGTTAAAACCCTACCAAACTAGCTACACACATCTCAACGAGCAGAAATTACTATTATGAGGATGTTATGACAACAATACAGGACGCTCTCACAGAACTGTCTGTGGGTGGGGATTTCATTTACACCAGCCATGGCCACAGTAGTAGTTTTACTCACGTGTTGTCAAAGTGTCTTGAAAGAATTAACTTTTCTATCCAGTCGTTTGTATTTTTATACAGGTCAGTGACGTGATGTCTCGCACTATACAGAGATAGAAAAATATCAAGTTTCACTTTTTTAAAACTTTACAGACGTCGCTCGTGATGCCCATCTCTCACCCTTCCCCCCCCCCACGACCCCACTCCCTCCTACGTCACCCTTTCACGATAATAAGTGAGATTATTTTTTGAAAAAGTTAATTTTTTTTTATATTGTGTGGAGGTTAACAAATTAAAAAAAAAATGTTTTCTTTAATATTTTGAATCCATTCTCCACATAATTTGACTATTCTAGTACAACTATGTACATGTACTACTATTTTAGTATAACTATGTACATGTACTACTATTTTAGTAAAACTATGTACATGTACTACTATTTTAGTATAACTATGTACTTTGTTTGATTGGAAACGTGTAGACAGTCACAGATCGAGGAGCAGGGGAGAGAAAAAGGGATGTTTGTTTTTAGATTGTGTGATTCACAAGTCGAGAGTTAATTTAACAGATGACTAAATCAATTGAAGGATAATATGTTTTTACTTTCATATGTTTCTTAAAAAAACAACAACTAAACATATGAAATACATATGAAATACGTATGAAATGCATATGAAATACATATGAAATACATTCATTTTACAAATTTGGGGAGAGATTTTTTTATTATGATTGCTGGGGCCGCTTTGATAGTGAGCAGGACACCATGCTGCAGCATAACTCTACGTCGAGTTTCACTGGACTACATATGTCTCCCGTGGTGCATTCATGGTCATTGCACTACCGGCACTGGTGGGCATGTAAGAAATAGGCACAGGAAAAATCGTCCCAGTATTGTTTTATAGGATTTAGTGGATAAAGAGAAACTATTATTATAAACTCAAATTATTACTAATCGCATGTAATTATTGAGACTAACTGTATTGACACTTTCTCAAAAATAATCTCACCTTGCTGTTTTAAGGTACTTTGTCATCTCGAAACTACATATTATAAATCTTTTATTTATGCGTGAATCAACATAGCTAGGCCATAGATCAGAGGTCAGAGGTAACTAGACTTTGCTGGACTGCGGTTAAACAATTGGTTACTTAAATATTGTCGAAAGATTGGGCAAATAAGCAGATCGATGGGTTGTTTATTAAGCAACACAAATGAAAAGTAAACGTCATAGGTGTGAACGAGCGGAGTGGGTTAGAATGCCGGCTGGAACAAACAGCCTGACTGTCCGGCTGGAACAAACAGACTGACGGGCCGGCTGGAACAAACAGCATGACTGTCCGGCTGGAACAAACAGACTGACGGGCCAACTGGAACAACTAGACTGACGGGCCGGCTGGAACAACTAGACTGACGGGCCAACTGGAACAACTAGACTGACGGGCCAGCTGGAACAAACAGACTGACGGGCCGGCTGGAACAAACAGACTGACGGGCCGGCTGGAACAAACAGCATGACTGTCCGGCTGGAACAAACAGACTGACGGGCCAACTGGAACAACTAGACTGACGGGCCGGCTGGAACAACTAGACTGACGGGCCAACTGGAACAACTAGACTGACGGGCCAGCTGGAACAAACAGACTGACGGGCCGGCTGGAACAAACAGACTGACGGGCCGGCTGGAGCAAACAGCATGACTGTCCGGCTGGAACAAACAGACTGACGGGCCAACTGGAACAACTAGACTGACGGGCCGGCTGGAACAACTAGACCTGACGGGCCGGCTGGAACAACTAGACTGACGGGCCGGCTGGAACAACTAGACTGACGGGCCGGCTGGAACAAACAGACTGACGGGCCGGCTGGAACAAACAGACTGACGGGCCGGCTGGAGCAATCAGCATGACTGTCCGGCTGGAACAAACAGACTGACGGGCCAACTGGAACAACTAGACTGACGGGCCGGCTGGAACAAACAGACTGACGGGCCGCATGTTGCCGAGAACCTTAGTTTATCCATGCCAGACTAAGGTTTAGAATACTCTTAGAAGGCTTACACATATCATTTACAAGTTGTTTATTCAGTAATATTTACACAAGGCGAGTGAAATTCTGCTCACCCGTTTCTAAAGTAGACAGTCAAACTGTAGATCAACACTGATTAGAAGTTTTACAGCAACAAAGATCCACATATTGTCAGGCGACTTCGATACTCTAAGCTGAACAGGTTTTTATGTATGACAAATTTTTTGGACGAAGTAAAGTCATATAAATATATAGTCGTATGAATGGTAATATCCAGAGAAATCAATACACATCTACAAAAGACTAAGCAAACATTAATATATTGTATTAATGGTAACACTACAATAGACTAAGCAAACATTAATATATTGTATTACTGGTAACACCCAGAGAAATCAATAAACATCTACAATAGACACAGCAAACATTTGTTTTATTCATCGGCGCGCCTATTTATGGGAAAGACCATTTTATTTACAAATTTCTCGGTGACCTTGTTCTTACAGTCAGTCAAGTGGAAAAGATGTCTTCTTTATTTTCTTTCAATTATAAATGAAGTTCATTGACGCGTAAATAAAATGTGGGGAAAAAATCTCCACTAGTGACCTCGACCAAAACCCATTTCCCTATGAAGACAATGGCTGGAAACAATGTACCAGTTTCAGCATCAGTGACGCCATTTTCATTACCAGCTACGCTAATGATAAATTCCCCGTTACCATTTTTATAGTTCAGAACCGCGGATAGAATATTCTCCGGTACAACAAGACTCGGTAGGTAGAATATTCAGTCTTCGGTACATCAGGGCACTGTGGGCTGATATAAAATTCTATACATAAATACTGGTGCATATCATGTCGTCTTCCTTACCGTCATAAATTACATTCATACACTCAGTATGATAGGGTGGCAGAAGTAATAATGAGATAAAATATTTATAATAACATACATTGTGCGTCGACGCGTTAGACTTAATGGGCTCCATACAGTTTCAAAAGGTCTCTTCTGTGTGGTACAACCAGTGCCGCACCCGGTCTAGCTGTCACTCAGCCCCGTAGCGTGAAAATTCTACAGCAGGGGGCCAGGCATTCTACAGCAGGGGCCAGGCCAATAGCAATGGGGGGGGGGAAGGAAATAAATGTTACTAAGTAGAGCGAACATGCAGAGGGGGCCAGACAAAACGCAGGGGAGAGGGGGCGGTTCCCCTGGCCCGCTTTTCACGCTACGGGCCTGCTGCCACCCGGTGCAAACGTTATTTTCTCTCCTCTTCTCCCCAAACTACTATTGAATATTTTATTTAAAATGCCGTCATCAAAAGTAAATTTTTGCCTCCCCTGAAAGGCTACAACTTGGTTTTTTTTCGCACTCCTTTCAACCATATTACTGCATGACCTTGGTTGCATTCAGTGGCGTTGCTATAGCAACATGGGAGCTTTTCGAAACATTTTTTTGTTGGCGTCTTAATATAATACCCCCCCCCCCCCAGTCTGGAACACTTAAATGACCCTCTCTCACACAGCCCCGATTATGACGTCAGTAGTCTTGTGGTTTGTCTACAGTCATCAAATAACGGTCACAAACCACAACAACTACAATTAATATTCCCACCATAACGAACATATCCCGTGAATTTTTTTTATATTATCTCGATATTACAACACGGCTTACAGCAGAGAATTAAAATATATTGAATGTACACAATTAAAAAAAACATCCACAAACACACCAACTATAACATCCACAAACACACAAACTATAACATCCACAAACACACAAACTAAAGCATTCACAAACAAACCAACTTTAACAACCACAAACACACATACTATAACATCCACACACACACAAACTAAAACATCCACAAACACACCAACTATAACATCCACAAACACACATTCCCTTACAAAATGCTTAAGTAGAAAAATTTTAACTACAACAAAAATATCTCCATATAAATGATTCTTTATGCGGTCAGTTATTTCAGGGGGAAACCAATGAATAAATAACTCACCACTCAATTCAAAAATTTGCAATGTGAGAGTATTGGCCCCTTCCATTTCACTGTCACAGGCTCACTCAAAATAACATCTTTTTTCTTTGTTCATTATCATGGAGCAAATTATCACTTTTTTTTCTATTTTCTTCATCTTTATCTCTCATTTTGTCATCTTTATCTCTCATTTTGTCATCTTTATTTCTTATTTTGTCATCTTTATCTCTCATTTTGCCATCTTTATCTCTCATTTTGTCATTTTGTCATTTTTATCTCTTATTTTGTCATCTTTATTTCTCATTTTGTCATCTTTATCTCTCATTTTGTCATCTTTATTTCTCATTTTGTCATCTTTATCTCTCATTTTGTCATCTTTATCTCTCATTTTGTCATCTTTATCTCTCATTTTGTCATCTTTATCTCTCATTTTGTCATCTTTATCTCTCATTTTGTCATCTTTATCTCTCATTTTGTCATCTTTATCTCTCATTTTGTCATCTTTATTTTCATCACGACTTCGACCTATTTTTTTTTATCGTCCTTGTAGTCATTATGACTATAAATACTTTTATCTTAAATAAACGAAAAAACAAAAATTCAGTTTAAAGTCTTCTTTAAGAAGATATATGTGATTTACGTGAATTACTGATCAACTCTGTACTTACATATATATCTCCAACGTATTACTTACTGGACATTTAAACATTTCTCTCACAGCTGAATGATTGATTCGTTAAACCTATTTCTGTTTCCAAGTTTTCAATTACAACCATAATTAATTATTGAGACGATGTTGTAATGTAAGGACACGGAACTTAATTTAAAGAATTTCGTAAGATAATCTAATGACGTATTACACGCAGGGATGTATAACCTAATGGTATTTAACACACAGGGATGTATAACCTAATGGTATTTAGCTCACAGGAATGTCAAACGCGTGGGTGCATCCGGTCAGCGACTGTCCGGGATAGAGAGTATATGGAAACCATTCTAAATAAACATCTAAATGGCATTATTTTCAGTGGGTGACGTTAGTTACACAATACAATATCCCCAAAATGATGTTAAGATGTGGCATAGATGGTTAATATAAAATTGGTGACACTAAGCAAAGTAACAATTAATGACATTAGACCAGGTGTCGGCAACCTTTTGAGACGGAAGAGCCAAAAGTTATAATTTACAATTTTTTTCATTTCTTAAAGAGCCACTCAAATTGTTGTTTCAATATAATGGTATTTGATTAGGCCGCAATTTGACATAGAAAGAGCCACCAAATTGATGCACATCTCGAGCCGCAGGTTGCCGACCCCTGCCTTAGTAAAGTTCCCTTAGTCCTAACAGGCCATCGGGGCCAGATGAAGTGTAGAATTCATCTGTTTCTATAACCTCGGCATATAAAGAGATTATTGTTGGTTAGCACAACGCCCAGCCCCCTTTGCTTCCCCAACTTAAGTCAGGTACCCATTTAAAGCTGGGTGGACTTGTGGGACGACTTTTGTAACACAATTCACCTGGAAAAATTCCCATGGGTCTCACCGAGGGGATCGAACCCAGGACTCTCAGGTCGACAGTCGAGTATCTACACCACTCGGCCACCCGTCCCACGCCTTAGACAAAGCGTATAATTTTTAATTCTTCGGTCCTCATGCATCCCACCCTCTTCATTCTATTCCGATGTTAAGTAATGTTGGTTATTTCAGGTCTATTCCAAATAAACTCCCCATCAGAAAGGGGGGAGGGGGGAGCCCTAAGACAGTCGCCCGGTTTAACCTGTCTATCAGAACGGCTCTCGGGTGATACCAGATTAACAATAGCGGCCTGAAGTATGCTGTAGCCCCATCGTGAGTAGTGGCGAGTTCTCATGCTAAATTATCGGTTGTCGTAGAGCCTGCAAAACCCTGGTTTGCCAGGGGGTGTGCCCCATAGTGTCATGACAGCCCTGACAACTGGTCAAAAATTTGCGGTCTAATGTATGATGTATATAATAAGAAAAACACACCAATTGATGTTTAACAAGGAGACAAAAATTGAGTCAAAAGAAAACCAAAGATTGCGAAAATCCTCTTAGAGAATTTCTCTGAGCTAAAATTCAATTTTTCTTTATTCTTATTCAATTTTCTTTTATCGCCCAATGAGCTTTAAACTTGACAGAAAAAAAAAATTGTCATAAACTCAATTTCTTGTTTTATTTTTTCTTCAATAATAATTGAATCTGTCAGGAGCCAAAGGGAACTTCCGGGCGTGCAGAAGGGGAGATTATCTGCCCAACTGAACATCTACCTGGTTATTTCCCTTACAACCAGACAGCAGTTGTCCCGGATGTTGTCTGTAATCACATGCTCATTTAGACGACATCCTTGAGCCGCATGAATAAATTATAACTTGTAGGATCTTCTTTTTCAGAAGTCAGGACAGTAAATGGATGCAATGTTATCATATTCCCATCATGCAGTCTTCCGGTGCTAAATTATTTGTTCAAGAAATTTGACAACATTTTACATCCAGCTTACAGCACCAAGGTCGAACCCAAAATTACATTTAATAATTAATCCTAGCATTACAGAATTTTGATCTCGATTCATTTTGTGTAATGGAGTGTCTGACCACTTTGAATTTATATTAGATCATGTAAAATTTATAACGCGTATAATTCACAAAGAGAATTTTCAGCAGTAACTGTACTGCACTCATAAGTAAGTAAGATACATTTAGTTTAGCAAAGCCATGTAATATCTATGTATTCAAATATCTAACTTAATGTTTTCCGCCTGTTGCAGATCGAAAGTAAGAATACTGTTTCCTGTTTAAATATGAATGGTCTCTTGCCTGCGTTTAGATTTGATACATTTTTCTTTAATTTTCAAAACATAAAGTAAATAGACATCTATAATTACATTGACAAATTCATGATAACTTCAACGTTCAACCATTACCTGTCTCTATGCTTATATTTTTTATCTATTTTAACATAGTTGCATTATGTATGCTGTTATCAAAGTCACTCCATGTTTAGGGCATCAGTGGAAAAAAGGGGTACCATGCAGACAATTTTCCATATATCACAGTATTTATGAAATTCCTTGACTTTATAAAAAAGTTCGCTTAGCCCAAATTGGCCATCGGGGCAAATAAAGTGTAGAATTCATTTGTTTCTATAAACTCGGCATATGATGGGATTGTGTAATTAGCACAACGCCCAGCCACCTTTACTTTCCCAATTTAAGTCAGGTATCCGTTTGAAGCTTGCTGGACTTGTGGTACGATTTTGAAACACATTTCATCTAGAAAAATTTTCCATAGTTCTCACCGAGGATCCAACCGAGGGCTCTCAGATGGACGGTCGAGTATCTACAATTCTCGGCCATCAGTCCCACATCATTGCCTATAACATAATTTTAGTATAATGCAATAGCAACAACTCTAGTACACAATGTTCACAGATTGAACTAAAGTATTTACATGTTGAACAAGTCTAGACAGGTTCGACACAGTCGTTGAGATCGGCGCTGGCAATAAAAAACAGACAAATTACTAAGGAAACAAGAAGTCTCTGGAGATAATTCAACACATTGTGGACTTATTAATCAGTGACACCGCCAGGAAAGCTGGGATTCCGGATAAATTTTGCCAACGTGGGTGGGGGGGGGGTCTCCTCCGGGGTCCTTTACGCCCACCTTTGTAGAAAAAAAACAATAAAAAATTTTGACCCCCCCTCCTTTAAAGGCTTATGGCCCCTGACAAGTATCCATACCCCCCCCCTACCCCCTAGCGGCATTCCCTTGTTAGTTTACAATTTCAACTTTAAAAAACAGAAATTCCTAGCTTCATGTACATTTTAAAGAGAAAGATGACGGATATAAAAAAAAAAATGATAAAAACCGACAGTGTGCATTAGGGTTCATTGTATTTTCTGGAAAGGGGGTGGGGGAACTAAATTGGTCGGTACTTAAGACATGAATGGGACTTAATCCCACACAGCATGCATTTGAAATAAATTCATCATCCATTCAAAAAAATTAGTTCTTAGCAACATTCTATCAAGTGTAGCTCAGCAACATTCTATCAAGTGTAGCTCAGCAACATTCTATCGAGTCTTATCAAGTCTAGCTTAGCAACATTCTATCAAGCCTTATCAAGTCTAGCTCAGCAACATTCTACCAAGTCTAGCTCAGAAACATTCTATCGAGTCTAGCTCAGCAACATTCTATCGAGTCTTATCAAGTCTAGCTCAGCAACATTCTACCAAGTCTAGCTCAGAAACCTTCCCGCTAATTTATTGTCTTCATTTTGTCCCATTACATTACTAGGTGGTTTATATCAGAGTCCTGCAGATTCCAGTGATCTCACACAGTGAATCACGTAACAGACGCATGCATCTCAAGAAGAAATACAAAATGAGATTAACAGAGTATGAACTTTCCTGGCATATAAGACAAGCCAAAATTGTTTGTTATATTGTAAACATTGCTGTAAGAGATATTCACCATGTGTACACTGATACTCACTGTGTGTGTACACATATACTCAATGTGTGTGTACACAGATACTCACTGTGTGTGTACACAGATACTCACTGTGTGTGTACACAGATACTCAATGTGTGTGTACACAGATACTCAATGTGTGTGTACACAGTAACTCACTGTGTGTGTACACAGATACTCAATGTGTGTGTACACAGTCACAGATACTCAATGTGTGTGTACACAGTAACTCACTGTGTGTGTACACAGATACTCAATGTGTGTGTACACAGATACTCAATGTGTGTGTTCACAGATACTCACTGTGTGTGTACACAGATACTCACTGTGTGTGTACACAGATACTCACTGTGTGTGTAGACTGATACTCACTGTGTGTACACTCATTTGATCAACGCAGTTTAAAATCTTTTAAATGATTTAGTTGTCCCAAAGAATGTTAAAAGGCCTGATGCAAAGTTGAATAATGTATATTCTATATGAGTGGTATCATGCTAAGTTTACGGGGAAGGGGGGGGGGTTCGCTTCATTACATTACGTGACGTTTTAATAAAAGGGCTGTGAAATGGGAAAATATCTTTTAAATGTTGACATATGGAAATGTCTGCTGTACGTCTTGGTTGATATTAGTTTTTAAAGTAATGAATATATATCTGATAAATTTGACCTGGCTATAATATTAACAAATGGTGCAAGCAATATCTACACCAGTGCTTCTCAAAGTGGTGGGCCGCGATCCCCTAGGGGGCCGTGGACTGTCCGGAGGGGGGCCGTGGAATTTCGGAAAATGTGACACATAAAATATAATTAATCTAATGTATTGTATATAAATAGTATTAATATATGTTTAAAATAAAATTTAGTGTATTTTATATGTTGCATCCTTTCACTCTTTCATTGTTATAATTAGAAAAAAAGCATGTGTTGAATAGTAAAAAATTGAATATAGAAGTTTAAAATTATAAATTTAAGCAATCTAAACCAAAAAAAAAAATAGGGGGGCCGCGACATATTGATTGGCGTTCCAAGGGGGGCCGCGACATATTGATTGGCGTTCCAAGGGGGGCCGCGACATATTTTGGCGTTCCAAGCGGGCCGCGACATATTGATTGGCGTTCCAAGGGGGGCCGCGACATATTGATTGGCGTTCCAAGGGGGGGGGGCGTGACTTCAAAAAGTTTGAGAAGCACTGATCTACACCACAGCTCGACTGAACGAATAGCCAAGCTATAACTTTTACATTATCATTGAATAAACAGCTTTGACTGTGTTAATGAAATTCAACAATCATTGATTGACCAGACCTCAACACCCACAATCAATTTTTTCCGATGATCAAACAGAAATGAGTTTTGTTTACTTTTATTTGAAAATGTTTTTAATGATGTTTTGGTTGATGAAATGAAACACCACCAAAGACAAACATTAAACATAACATTAGACAAAGTTTTTTTTTTCCCTTTCTTAAATCTACACTTTACAATAGAGTTTTCGATATGAAACCATTATTTCGCAAAGCCAGAAATTCTTCATAGTTAAGTTTTAGTAAGGAAAATCTGTTTACTTTTTCAAGCCTATAAGACATTAAAACCACAATGGACATAGCCATGCCCGCGAGCTACATGTGGCTCTCTAAGGCTAATGGTGCTGCCCTTTTATTCTCAGTTTCCATTTATTTTTCTGATATTAAATACATATAACTGTTTAATTAATGTACCTGGGCATCCGTAATCTAAAAAGTCATTTTTGTTTCGCATATTTTTTCGATCAGCGAGTCTTCAACATGTTTGAAGATAAACATCATAAGATAAATTCAATATTAACTAATATACATTTATTACTGATGAATTCAGTAAGATAATTTTTTTTTAAATGTATTACAAACTTATCAATGACTTTTTAAAAACTTTATTTTTCTTTTCAGTAAGTGATTTACATTTTGTTATTTAAACTGTGCATTTTAAATGCAGCAAGCTATTACTAAATAGTCAAGAAAATGGATTCTCATGAAAAAGTAATGCAGTAATTATCTGTTTCATTGAGTCACACTATCTAAAGTCAGTGAAGGACTATTACGTGTCTGTTATAAACATTTCAAAAATACATTTTAATGTTGACCGCCTTACAACCAAGTTACTGAATTCAGTAAACATGACGTCACTGTTGATATGAAGCGCGGGTTGTTGGACAGAGAGAGAGAGAGAGAGAGAGAGAGAGAGAGAGAGAGAGAGAGAGAGAGAGAGAGAGAGAGAGAGAGAGAGTTGGGTGGTGTGGGAGATGAGAAGAGGGAGAGGATTTTATACTGTAGGATGAGGAAGGGGGGGGTTAGTGCTGTGGGAGTGGGGAGAGTGCCAGCAGACGACACTAATCTTGTATTGAGGAGAAGATGAAGTGAAGCAGACGAGTCTATCCAGGGCATGATCTCAGACTGGAAGAAACAAAAATAAAAAAATGTTGGGGGTGCTGATAGCCTGCAGGCAACAGTATCTGGAGAATGGGTGTGTAGTGGCTCGGATAGCCTGCAGACCAGAAGTTCTGGAGGGTGGGTGGTGGGTGTTGGAAGGGAATCGACACTCGGCTGTTAGGTCGACATCCAGGTTTAGCTTCCTGGAGGTCATTGAAATCTGGACAATCAATGTCCATATTGTCACGGAACTCAGAGCATCTGCCCCATTTGCGGCTCTGTTAATGAGGGATCAGTCACAATACGATTAGAGAGTCACACTCGTTGACACAATCGATGACCAACACTCGCCCATTCTCTGTCAAACAATTATATCTCATTGTTTGAATCAGACCTATCTGCAGTTATGAATGATTATCAATATATCTCATTGTTTGAATCAGACTTATCTGCGGTTAGAAATGCTTATCAATATATCTCATTGTCGGAATCAGACTTATCTGCGATTATGAATGCTTATCAATATATGTCATTGTCGGAACCAGACTTATCTGCGGTTATGAATGCTTATCAATATATGGCATTGTTTGAATCAGATTTATCTGCGGCTATGAATGCTTATCAATATATCTCATTGTTTGAATCAGACTTATCTGCGGTTAGGAATGCTTATCAATATATCTCATTGTCGCAATCAGACTTATCTGCGGTTATGAATGCTTATCAATATATCTCATTGTCAGAATAAGACTTATCTGCGGTTATAAATGCTTATCAATATATCTCATTGTCGGAATCAGACTTATCTGGTATTAAAAAGTACATTCCAATATAATACTTAGCATTCTAATTTAGATGTTTATTTAATTCCTTTCCGTACATAAGAGGTTCTGTAACTTGACAAACTAACTGATTTTATTATCGTTGGTCATGAATATAATAAATCATTAAGTTTAAATTTAAACTAAAATAACTCTGTGAATTAACGTATGATTTTTCATGTGTTTAGCTTTTATAATGTGGCATGCAATGAAACTATAGATTTCTATCAGACTTTGACAAAAGTTGAACCCGAAATTTCCATATCATTCTAAGTTTCTACTGTAATTGTGTTCAAACATTTGAAATAAAACATAAGAAAATTAATGTAAATCTGATCTAAATCTTTTAGCTAGAGACTTGAGACCAAAGTAATTTTTACAACATAATAAATTTATTTTACTAAATTAAAGAATAAAGTAGATATTGCGAGTTATTTGCCCTTTTCACCACAATCTACACTGAAGAAATTTGAAGAAACGCTGGCATCACGAATGTAGAAAAACGCTGGCATCACGAATGAAGAAAAACGCTGGCATCACGAATGTAGAAAAACGCTGGCATCACGAATGTAGAAAAACGCTGGCATCACGAATGTAGAAAAACGCTGGCATCACGAATGTAGAAAAACGCTGGCATCACGAATGTAGAAAAACGCTGGCATCACGAATGTAGAAAAACGCTGGCATCACGAATGCAGAAAAAAGTTACATCTAATTCAGTTTCTAAATAAAATAAAAATGAAATAAAATTGGACTTTGAACCTTCCCGTTAAATATTTTGTATTTTTTTTTTTAAATCATGTTACTGGGTTGTTATTATCAGAGTCTGGCGGAGTCAAGTGTTCTCAAACTGTGCATCATGTTACAGATTGCACCTGACTGCGTACAAACACGAATGTAATGTGATATTATGATTACGCTGAAAGTAAGTCAGTATTTCTTGATATTTTCAGTAAAAACATTTCTTTTTTTTTTTTAAGAATTATTATTTAAAATTACATTGAAACAACAAAAAATTGAAACAATACATGCAAAAAATTCTCACAGAAAATAAAATTATGGATTTAATTTTTATGATAAAAGCTAAAATGATAACAGTTCAACACGAAACAATCGGTAATATAATATTAATGAAGAACTGCCGAGTAACAGTTATATTGTAACATGAGAATTTCAGGGGAAATTAATGTAGTCTTTTTGTCATTGACAGTTTCAGATACGTCATGAATAAGACATCACGTGACACGTTCACACTGGGGATTGCTTTTGACAAGAAACTATCAACATAATATCAACATAGTATCAACATAGTATCAACATATAACTCAGGTCATATCAATACTTGAGGACACACATGCCAAATGAGCCGAAACGGTCTTACAAGGTGGGAGGGGGGCAGATGAGAACGAACCTTGGATTAGTATCATAAGTGTGGGGGCTAGAGATGAGTTTTATAACAGTTAGTTGATAATAGAATCTCCGAACATAGGGCCTTGGATTAGTATCATATGTGTGGGGGCTAGAGATGAGTTTTATAACAGTTAGTTGATAATAGAATCTCCGAACATAGGGCCTTGGATTAGTATCATATGTGGGGGCTAGAGATGAGTTTTATAACAGTTAGTTGATAATAGAATCTCCGAACATAGGGCCTTGGATTAGTATCATATGTGGGGGCTAGAGATGAGTTTTATAACAGTTAGTTGATAATAGAATCTCCGAACATAGGGCCTTGGATTAGTATCATATGTGGGGGCCTAGAGATCTGAGTTTTATAACAGTTAGTTGATAATAGAATCTCCGAACATAGGGCCTTGGATTAGTATCATATGTGTGGGGGCTAGAGATGAGTTTTATAACAGTTAGTTGATAATAGAATCTCTGAACATAGGGCATTGGATTAGTATCATATGTGTGGGGGCTAGAGATGAGTTTTATAACAGTTAGTTGATAATAGAATCTCCGAACATAGGGCCTTGGATTAGTATCATATGTGGGGGCTAGAGATGAGTTTTATAACAGTTAGTTGATAATAGAATCTCCGAACATAGGGCCTTGGATTAGTATCATATGTGGGGGCTAGAGATGAGTTTTATAACAGTTAGTTGATAATAGAATCTCCGAACATAGGGCCTTGGATTAGTATCATATGTGGGGGCTAGAGATGAGTTTTATAACAGTTAGTTGATAATAGAATCTCCGAACATAGGGCCTTGGATTAGTATCATATGTGGGGGCTAGAGATGAGTTTTATAACAGTTAGTTGATAATAGAATCTCCGAACATAGGGCCTTGGATTAGTATCATATTTGGGGGCTAGAGATGAGTTTTATAACAGTTAGTTGATAATAGAATCTCCGAACATAGGGCCTTGGATTAGTATCATATGTGTGGTGGCTAGAGATGAGTTTTATAACAGTTAGTTGATAATAGAATCTCCGAACATAGGGCCTTGGATTAGTATCATATGTGGGGGCTAGAGATGAGTTTTATAACAGTTAGTTGATAATAGAATCTCCGAACATAGGGCCTTGGATTAGTATCATATGTGGGGGCTAGAGATGAGTTTTATAACAGTTAGTTGATAATAGAATCTCCGAACATAGGGCCTTGGATTAGTATCATATGTGGGGGCTAGAGATGAGTTTTATAACAGTTAGTTGATAATAGAATCTCCGAACATAGGGCCTTGGATTAGTATCATATGTGGGGGCCTAGAGATCTGAGTTTTATAACAGTTAGTTGATAATAGAATCTCCGAACATAGGGCCTTGGATTAGTATCATATGTGTGGGGGCTAGAGATGAGTTTTATAACAGTTAGTTGATAATAGAATCTCTGAACATAGGGCATTGGATTAGTATCATATGTGTGGGGGCTAGAGATGAGTTTTATAACAGTTAGTTGATAATAGAATCTCCGAACATAGGGCCTTGGATTAGTATCATATGTGGGGGCTAGAGATGAGTTTTATAACAGTTAGTTGATAATAGAATCTCCGAACATAGGGCCTTGGATTAGTATCATATGTGGGGGCTAGAGATGAGTTTTATAACAGTTAGTTGATAATAGAATCTCCGAACATAGGGCCTTGGATTAGTATCATATGTGGGGGCTAGAGATGAGTTTTATAACAGTTAGTTGATAATAGAATCTCCGAACATAGGGCCTTGGATTAGTATCATATGTGGGGGCTAGAGATGAGTTTTATAACAGTTAGTTGATAATAGAATCTCCGAACATAGGGCCTTGGATTAGTATCATATGTGGGGGCTAGAGATGAGTTTTATAACAGTTAGTTGATAATAGAATCTCCGAACATAGGGCCTTGGATTAGTATCATATTTGGGGGCTAGAGATGAGTTTTATAACAGTTAGTTGATAATAGAATCTCCGAACATAGGGCCTTGGATTAGTATCATATGTGTGGTGGCTAGAGATGAGTTTTATAACAGTTAGTTGATAATAGAATCTCCGAACATAGGGCCTTGGATTAGTATCATATGTGGGGGCTAGAGATGAGTTTTATAACAGTTAGTTGATAATAGAATCTCCGAACATAGGGCCTTGGATTAGTATCATATGTGGGGGCCTAGAGATCTGAGTTTTATAACAGTTAGTTGATAATAGAATCTCCGAACATAGGGCCTTGGATTAGTATCATATGTGTGGGGGCTAGAGATGAGTTTTATAACAGTTAGTTGATAATAGAATCTCCGAACATAGGGCCTTGGATTAGTATCATATGTGTGGGGGCTAGAGATGAGTTTTATAACAGTTAGTTGATAATAGAATCTCCGAACATAGGGCCTTGGATTAGTATCATATGTGTGGGGGCTAGAGATGAGTTTTATAACAGTTAGTTGATAATAGAATCTCCGAACATAGGGCCTTGGATTAGTATCATATGTGGGGGCTAGAGATGAGTTTTATAACAGTTAGTTGATAATAGAATCTCCGAACATAGGGCCTTGGATTAGTATCATATGTGGGGGCTAGAGATGAGTTTTATAACAGTTAGTTGATAATAGAATCTCCGAACATAGGGCCTTGGATTAGTATCATATGTGGGGGCTAGAGATGAGTTTTATAACAGTTAGTTGATAATAGAATCTCCGAACATAGGGCCTTGGATTAGTATCATATGTGTGGGGGCTAGAGATGAGTTTTATAACAGTTAGTTGATAATAGAATCTCCGAACATAGGGCCTTGGATTAGTATCATATGTGTGGGGGCTAGAGATGAGTTTTATGACAGTTAGTTGATAATAGAATCTCCAAACTTAGGGCCTTGGTCAGTATCTCCTGCTGCCGACCCTAAGGACGCTATTGCGATGAGCCTTATGTACAAAGTTCGAATCTCGTTAAAGCCAGCGAGCGTTCAGTTATAGAACTTTTTATAGCTATGGAGCTGAACTGAACATTTTCTTAGTTTTTGAGCATGATAGAACATTTGTATAGTTATTGAAATGAATAGAGCTTTTTTTTATTGTTAATGAAATTAATAGAACTTTCTCCATTGTTAAATAAATTAATATAACCTTTTGGGATGCTAAAGGATAGGCCACACTTTATAAAATCTGTTAATGCCCAAAAAAAGCAGACATTAAAGTGGAACTCACAAGGTGAAATGAACAGTATATGTAACACAGAGGACAGACATTTGGGTCAGATAAATTCAAAATAAAACACCAAATGTGTCCAGACGTTCACCTGCTGGTGAGATTCATTGATTCAGAAAACAAAGCACAAGACTTAATAAAAGACAGTTCCAGACTTATCAATATGCCTGTCACCTTCGAAAAAAAGCTATACCGTCTTTTATTGTGTCCTACATTAATCGTATGTCTCTCTAGTGGACATACATAGAGACCATCTTTCATCTTGACAGCTATGTGAGTCAAGTCAAAATGTAAGATATATATATATATTCCTCTTTTACTCTTTCACCGCACATTCAATATTCAGTTGACCTTTGACCTATGCTCATTTCACCGCCCGTTCAATATTCGGTTGACCTTTGACCTATCCTCCTACATTAATAAAAAAAATAAAATTGTAATTTGATCATCATAACTGTGGAAAAATTATTTGAATTTATTTTTCTAGAATGCGTCACCAGATATGAAACTAGAAATGTAAACAAAGTCGATCTCTTCTTCACTTGTTATAATGTAAAATATTTGGTCTTATTTCACTAAACAAACATTCAGACAGTAATATGTGGTCTTACTTATTATATAAACATTTAATCAGTAATATGTGATCTAATTTTACTCTACAAACATACAAACAGTAATATGTTTTTTTTCTTCACTATACAAACATACAAGCAGTAATATTTGGTCTTACTTCAACATACAAACATTCAAACATCAAGAACATGCGTTTTTCTTTGATTCACTTCGTAAACATCAATCACAGCCGTCAAATGAGTTATCAAATACAGACTGCTATTGTTATTTTTTAATCGTGTAATATGATCTGATAATGGGACAGATCTGAACAAATGTAAACAAAATATTTGTAAAATATCTGCTTGCGTTTGTGTTAATGCTGACATTTTAAATACATAATACCTTCTTGCCATACATATATCCAATATTTGATTTGTTTTATTGTAACGATTTTGAAAGAACTTAATACGACTTATGAGAATATCGTAATTCCATGGACTGTGGCAGGTTAAAAGGCGAGCGTTTTAGTCGCGCGCACTGGGTCCCAACCAATGTTCCCTCTAAGGTGTGGTAAGAAGTGAGCAAAAAATGTTGTCTCTGAGCGACATTTTGTTTGAGGCCAAAATTTGTGAGCGATTTAAGGGATGTCGTCCGTCGGAGTGAGCGATCGTAGTGTAGTATGAGTGTTACATACACAATTCTCTAATATATATATATATATATATATATATATATATAAATATATATATATATATATATATATATATATCAACACCAACACTGGTATATAAACTCAAAGATCCAACTTTAATGGCTTCTAAACATAGGTGAATATATATATGTATATACAATATAAGTCATTTGTCTAATGATGTCTACTTAAACAAATGTCACTACAATTTACAACTAACTCTTAGAATCTTAGAACTATCTACACTACTCTAACTACGTCTAACTCGTATGACTGTCAGCACCTTACTCACTCAACTACTGCTATACAAGTCTTTTATAAGGTCGGGGCGAATACGTTGGTGCAACGTTTGGGGAAAGACGACGTCAATGAAACGATTGTGGGTGGGGGGGGGGGAGGGGGGAGAGCGAAGACGCCGACGAAACGATTCAATATGGTGGCTGGAACCTTTACCCGGTGATGAACTGGGTGAGGGCAAATTGTGCACGCCACAATGGGCGACGCTCTAAATTCCTGTGAGCGATCGCTCACGCGCTCAGCTTAGAGGGAACATTGGTCCCAACTGCTATAAGGCGCGTTAAACCCAAATTGAACACTTGTAACTTTTTTTTTGCCTTACTTTTTTAATAAGGGGGGGGGGAAGGGAAGGCCCGATATTTTCCGCTTCTGCCCATGGATTATTTATATATGTACGTGAAATAGACGAGACACACGCAATAGTCCAATACACGTAGGCTACATGTAGAATACATATACATTAGGAATACACATACATTAAGATTACATATGACCTATATCTATATATTATAACACATACATAATACACATTTACAAACAAACTAGAAAGTAAAAGGGAATAATCGAGTTAACTGTGGTGGGTTGGTGTGGTTTTGGCGGGTTGGTGTTGGCGGGTTGGTGTTGGCGGGTTAGTGTTGGCGGGCTGGTGTGGTGTTGGCGGGTTGGTGTTGGCGTTGGCGGGTTGGTGTTGTTGTTGGCGGTTTAGTGTTAGCGGGTTAGTGTTGGCGTGGGCGGGTTGGTGTGATGTTAGCGGGTTGGTATTAGCGTTGGCGGGTTATTGTTGGTGTTGGCGGGTTAGTGTTGGCGGGTTGGTGTGGTCTTGGCAGGCTGGTGTTGGCGGATTGGTGTGGTGTTGGCGGGTTAGTGTTGGCGGGTTGGTGTGGTGTTGGCGGGTTGGTGCGATAATATACGATTAACCAACTCAACCAGAAACTCCAGAGTATAAACAATAAATTGAATAAACTAGAAAGTAAATGCTCATTATACAGCTATGCATATAACTATACTTTGACTCAATAAACTCAGGAGGAGTAGATCTACCAACTACCATCTACCAACTATCATCTACCAACTACCAACTACCATCTACCAACTACCAACTACCAACTACCATCTACCAACTATCACCTACCATCTACCAACTACCATCTACCAACTACCAACTACCATCTACCAACTACCATCTACCAACTACCATCTACCATCTACCATCTACCAACTACCATCTACCAACTATCATCTACCAACTACCAACTACCATCTACCAACTACCATCTACCAACTACCAACTATCATCTACCCACTACCACCTACCAACTACCAACTACCATCTACCAACTACCAACTACCATCTACCAACTACCATCTACCAACTATCATCTACCAACTACCATCTACCAACTACCAACTACCAACTACCATCTACCAATTATCATCTACCATCTACCAACTACCATCTACCAACTACCATCTACCAACTACCAACTACCAACTACCATCTACCAACTATCATCTACCAACTACCAATTACCATCTACCAACTACCATCTACCAACTATCATCTACCAACTACCAACTACCAACTACCAACTATCATCTACCATCTACCAACTACCATCTACCAACTACCAACTACTATCTACCAACTACCATCTACCAACTACCATCTACCAACTACCAGCTACCAGCAACCAACTACCATCTACCATCTACCATCTACCAACTACCAGCTACCAACTACCATCTACCATCTGCTTTGCATGAACTCTACAGCTCAATTACTAACAATAAAATACAAGGACACCCCATTTTCGGTTAGAGCTGCAGGCAGCATCCTAGCCCACTGGGGGAATGACGTCATTTGATACAGCATCCTAGCCTTCTGTGGGAATTACGTCATTTGATAGAATAACGTGCCAAAAAACAAAATAAATCTTGTGAGTCCAAAATTTCGACAAATGTTACCTGTCGAAGGGGTGAGCGGCACCAACCAAATCTCGTCATCACTTTATGACCTCCACACCAAGCATATGTGTTTACCGCTTTTGTGTTCGCCTGATCTGTTATGAATGTTTTTTCATGGGTTAGATATTACTGCCCACTGACCTCTTTGGCCCTACCCCATCTCCAGGGACCTACCTCCAGTGTTACAGACGAATGGGCAACGTCAGAGCAGAGACTGTATTATCTAATGTGTTTATATTACGATGGCGAGACACTTCATGACATTTGACCTTATTCACTGACCAAGGCAACGCAGATAAAACAGCGGTCAAAAATTGATGTAAACTACAGCTGTGGGAGGCAAAGAAAACGGACAGGCTAATAATGTAGTGCTCCGTAAGGGTGGAGGATAGGTCAAAGGTCAACCGAATATTGAACGGGCGGTGAAATGAGCATAGGTCAAAGGTCAACTGAATATTGAATGTGCGGTGAAAGAGTAAAAGAGGAATATATATATATATCTTACATTTTGACTTGACTCACATAGCTGTCAAGATGAAAGATGGTCTCTATGTATGTCCACTAGAGAGACATACGATGTACACACACACACACACACATAGCCTACGTCATTGAAACAAGTTACATCAACATATTCAGTAAATATGTTCCAGGCGATACAACGCATTGCATAAAAACAAATGATTTACAAAAAAAAATGTCATCAGGTGTTTTGTGTGTATTTATGTGTTTGTGTGTGTGTGTTTGTGTGTGTTGTGCATGTCTGTGTGTGTGTGTGTGGGGAGATTTTATACATTTAGGTCACAAGGTCGGGAGAAATTATTATCCTCAATCATCAAATCAACCAGGCAGACAGACAGAGATACAATCAAGTTCTCTCGAATGATCTAAATTGTTATAAATAAAAAAATACTAACATCACGTCTGTGATGACTATAATATTGACGTATGTGTGATATTTAAAAAAAAAACAAAACATCGAACTATTTCTTTGTACAAGTTGAAAAAACAAAAAAATTGCGAATTGTTAAAAGAAAGTACAACTGGCTAAACTAGTTGACTAATGACAGAAAATCACAAAGTTGTAATCGTTCTCGTTTCGATATAAGTCTTAGATCGATGCTAAACACTTTGAAAGGAAATTTTAAAACTATCCCCTCGGGACCATGTCTCCTTCTGACCAGCTTGTATGCTACCAAATAAAATTGTCAAACGCTTACAAAATCAATGATACTGAATACACTTCTTAGTACAACATAAACTAACACGTATTCTTATAAGGCAAGAACGTACAGTAAATACGGATTGATTATTCACTGTCTAAAAAATACGGCGTCCAATTATAAGTTAACATATTCTTTTTAGAATATTAACAGTTAGTGAACGTGTAGCAACAGTGCAAACAATTCCCATATTCCAATGAACTTCAAGCTAAAACCCAAGTCGTTAGTTTAAGTCGAGAGTGATAACATTGAGTGAAAGAAGATAAAAAAAAAAGCAAACAACAAGAACTTGTCGAGTACTTTAGGAGATCCATGGAATCCCTGCGGCTACTGACGTGAATCATTTTATTTCTGTGTACATGACGCAATATGGGGGTGGACACATGGAACATTTCATTGAATTCTCGTTTTTGTGTACATGACGCAATAAGGGGATGGACACATGGAACATTTGATAGAATTCTCGTTTTTGTGTATATGACGCAATAAGGGGGTGGACACATGGAACATTTCATTGAATTCTCGTTTTTGTGTATATGACGCAATAAGGGGGTGGACACATGGAACATTTCATTGAATTCTCGTTTTTGTGTACATGACGAAATAAGGGGGTGGACACATGAAACATTTCATTGAATTCTCGTTTTTGTGTACATGACGCAATAAGGGGATGTACACATGGAAGATTTCATCGAATTCTCGTTTTTGTGTACATGACGCAGTAAGGGGATGGACACATGGAACATTTAATTGAATTCTCGTTTTCGCTTCCTACCAATCGTGAAAACTGTTGTTATAATATTCAACATTCTATAATTTGAATGTATTCTATGCACATACTATTTCCAAAACAAGAACTCAATCTAATAAGATCTCTATAACTATAATGTTTACTTTCTGAAGTGTATTAGAACACGACACTAATACCCTTTATTTACATTACATACATATTATTCTTCCTCTTAGTGAAGGTATCATACCAACAAGTTAAAAAAAAAAATTCCTGCCTAGGTTTCTGAATATTCATAGTAATGTAGGGCCAGACAATAAAAGAAAATATCTAACTGGTCAGTTTGTCTATATATTAAAACATCAATGTGTCCACATGTTAAGACATCATTGCGTCTTTATGTTAAGACATCAATGTGTCTTTATGTTAAGACATCAATGTGTCCATATATTAAAACATCAATGTGTCTATATATTAAGACATCATTGCGTCTTTATGTTAAGACATCAATGTGTCCGTATATTAAAACATCAATGTGTCCATATGTTAAGACATCAATGTGTCTTTATGTTAAGACATCAATGTGTCCATATGTTAAGACATCGATGTGTCCTTATGTTAAGACATCATTGCGTCTTTATGTTAAGACATCAATGTGTCCATATATTAAAACATCAATGTGTCCATATGTTTAGACATCAATGTGTCTTTATGTTAAGAAATCATTGTGTCCATATATTAAGACATCAATGTGTCCTTATGTTAAGACATCATTGTACCTTTATGTTAAGACATCATTGTGTCTTTATGTTAAGACATCATTGTGTCCATATGTTAAGTCATCATTGTGTCTATATGTTAAGACATCAATGTGTCCTTATGTTAAGACATCAATGTGTCTTTATGTTAAGACATCATTGTGTCTTTATGTTAAGACATCATTGTGTCCATATGTTAAGACATCATTGTGTCCATATGTTAAGACAGCAATGTGTCTTTATGTTATGATAGCATTGTGTCGATATGTTAAGACATCATTGTGTCCATATGTTAAGACATCAATGTGTCCATATGTTAAGACATCAATGTGTCTTTATGTTAAGACATGAATGTCTCCTCATGTTAAGACATCATTGTGTCCATATGTTAAGACATCATTGTGTCGTTATGTTAAGACATCATTGTGTCCTCATGTTAAGACATACATGTGTCTATATGTTAAGACATCAATGTGTCCTTATGTTAAGACATCAATGTGTCTTTATGTTAAGACATCATTGTGTCTTTATGTTAAGACATGAATGTCTCCTCATGTTAAGACATCATTGCGTCTTTATGTTAAGACATCAATGTGTCCATATATTAAAACATCAATGTGTCCATATGTTAAGACATCAATGTGTCTTTATGTTAAGACATCAATGTGTCCATATGTTAAGACATCGATGTGTCCTTATGTTAAGACATCATTGCGTCTTTATGTTAAGACATCAATGTGTCCATATATTAAAACATCAATGTGTCCATATGTTTAGACATCAATGTGTCTTTATGTTAAGACATCATTGTGTCTTTATGTTAAGACATCATTGTGTCCATATGTTAAGACATCATTGTGTCCATATGTTAAGACAGCAATGTGTCTTTATGTTATGATAGCATTGTGTCGATATGTTAAGACATCATTGTGTCCATATGTTAAGACATCAATGTGTCCATATGTTAAGACATCAATGTGTCTTTATGTTAAGACATGAATGTCTCCTCATGTTAAGACATCATTGTGTCCATATGTTAAGACATCATTGTGTCGTTATGTTAAGACATCATTGTGTCCTCATGTTAAGACATCCATGTGTCTATATGTTAAGACATCAATGTGTCCTTATGTTAAGACATCAATGTGTCTTTATGTTAAGACATGAATGTCTCCTCATGTTAAGACATCATTGTGTCCATATGTTAAGACATTAATGTGTCCATATGTTAAGACATGAATGTGTCCTCATGTTAAGACATCCATGTGTCTTTATGTTAAGACATCATTGTGTCCTCATGTTAAGACATTATTGTGACCATATGTTAAGACATCAATCTGTCCATATGTTAAGACATGAATGTGTCCATATGTTAAGACATAAATGTGTCCTCATGTTAAGACATCATTGTGTCCATATGTTAAGACATCAATGCGTCCATATGTTAAGACATCAATGTGTCTTTATGTTAAGACATGAATGTGTCCTCATGTGAAGACATAATTGTGTCCATATGTTAAGACATCAATGTGTCCATATGTTAAGACATCATTGTGTCCTCATGTTAAGACATCAATGTGTCCATATGTTAAGACATCAATGTGTCTTTATGTTAAGACATGAATGTCTCCTCATGTTAAGACATCATTGTGTCCATATGTTAAGACATCAATGTGTCCATATGTTAAGACATGAATGTGTCCTCATGTTAAGACATCAATGTGTCTTTATGTTAAGACATCATTGTGTCCTCATGTTAAGACATTATTGTGACCATATGTTAAGACATCAATGTGTCCATATGTTAAGATATGAATGTGTCATCATGTTAAGACATCATTGTGTCCTCATGTTAAGACATCAATGTGTCTTTATGTTAAGACATCAATGTGTCCTCATGTTAAGACATTATTTTGACCATATGTTAAGACATGAATGTGTCCTCATGTTAAGACATGAATGTGTCCTCATGTTAAGAGATCAATGTGTCAATATGTTAAGACATCATTGTGTCCATATATTAAGACATCAATGTGTCCTTATGTTAAGACATCATTGTGTCCATATGTTAAGACATCAATGTGTCTTTATGTTAAGACATCATTGTGTCCTCATGTTAAGACAACAATGTGTCCATATGTTAAGACATGAATGTATCCTCATGCTAAGACATCATTGTGTCCATATGTTAAGACTGCATTTTTAGACGTCAGATTGTCCGTGCGCTAAAATGACCCAATCGCTGTCAGATAATCCCGCTCCGACCGGTAAAAATAAACCAGCTGGACTGTAAAATATTGGCACGTAAAATTTCATTCGTAATTCTTTTCCCCGGAGAGCCCAACATTCAGGAAGTATTACACTGTACTGTGTTAAAGGGATTTGCTGGATCTAATAGAGTGTACTGAAATACATTAGTTTTTTTTTATTTCTGACACTCCGATTTAGTCAATGACAAATACAGAATAAGTTATTTTGTACGTAAAATAAACATAAACAAAACAAATAAGCTAGCATAATTTAGTGGTTGTTAAAAAAATTGGTGATTTAGTCATAAACGTGACACGGGTTGGTCTACGAAAAAGTAATGAGTTTGTCAACAAAGTGCCATTAAGGTAAATGAATGATTTAGTCATTAAAATAATTTCTGAAGAAGTGTGTCAAAACAAATACATTCTGTCTGAGTAAGTTTAATAAAGTTTCCAACAATAATTTCTCGCATTACTAATATACAACTGTAGCTACGATATCGCAATGATCTACTTTTCATGGTCCCATATGTAATGACTGTTAGGGTATTGGGATAAGTTAGATAATTCTATTCATCTTACATCTTCTTTCAACAGACACAATCATTGAATTATCATACACGCTTTGGTCTAAAGTCATTTTCTTAACACCATTTCAAAACAAAGATCATATTGATAAATTCAGGGGTGGGCAAACAATGGGGTCTTAAATTTCCCAGAATGGCCGGTACAGTAGATGGAGATCAGATAATAGCTAAATTGTACACCATTGATGTGAACGAGCGTAGTACGGGATGACAGGCCGAACGTTGCCAGTGGGCCGTTCATTGCTTATATTATATTATAATATAAGCGATTTGGGCTCTGCGTTAAATTGAAAGTAAAGAATTAATACAACAGTATTCCAGTTTAAAATACAATCATGAAAAAATCGGATCTGCCCTAAACCAAAAAATAACCTATCCTAACGATCAAGTCTAAGGGGATATAACTCTATGCAAAGGTTTGGCAGGGTACAGCTAGTATGATATAATTGTCATCTGGCAACAGCTAATCACTTACACACCATGTTTGTATATCGCTCATTCTGTTTGTTTTAATTCTCTGTTTTTTCTGAATACTCATTAAAATATTTCAACGGAATAAACTGAAATAATGAATTGTGTATATTAGTGATTTATATACAATTAGTGAGGAATTTACTCTGTTGGTTAGAAAGATTTTCGTACCGATCGTTCGTAATGCAAACTTAACACTTCTAGTCTACTACAAAAAAAAAATAATCAGATGTAAAACAGTCTGATGGTTTCCTCGCGCAACAAATTAATCTGACAAAGGTCCTCACACGGAAGTTTGTCAACAGCCTTCAATTACGAGGAATCGGTTCTGATTGCAGACCTGATTCAGTTTATGTAACTGACACTTTGTTTTACTCTACCCCCTCTACACCCCTCCTCATTTTCTTATTGTGTTTTTACATGTTACTTCTGAATTAAATAAAACTAAATATACCTTCAATGACTGAGTCTGTCTCCAAATATACCTTCAATGAGTGAGTCTGTCTACACTAATGCCTTCAATGAGTCTGTCTACACATATTTCTTTATGTATTTTACTCTTAATTAACTGAGAGCAACAATTGTTAAACGATGTAGCTGTTGTATTTCAATTTTATCAACAAAGAAAAGTTTCCATTCGCTATTGCCTGGAGACATTCTGTTAAAAAACACAACAACACACAAGTAAAAACACAACACACATGTAAAAACACAATAATTAAGAAATCTTGTTAGAAATTATCCACATCGAAGTTTTTATGCAATGTTTTATTTTTGTATCAATTTAATCTCATGCAAGTAAAATTCTCTATTACACCGGGTTATTTGTTGATCGATAACGTTTTATTTTAGTTTAATTTCTGTGTCAAATTAGCCAGGCTGCAATGGCTGTCTAATTATTTCCTTGAAAATATTAATATAATGGTTTAAATAATGAAGATAGCCTTTTTTTCTATTTCTCCTAGAGACTGGTGGTAATTCAAATGAAGTTGTTCACTGGTATAACATACACTATAACTGTATGACTCAAAATGTTATTGTAACAGAGTCATCTGCACCAGAACATTTTTAGGCTTTATGACGTCTTAAATAGAGACTTGTAGAGATCTATTTATAGATCTATTTATAGTTGTTGTAGACTAAAGTACTGGTCTGACCATCTGGGCCATCAATTTAATTAGGTCTGACATTTTATTTATACTTGGAATGGGCCCTTGTTAAATTGGTGCCGTAATAGGTTGCTTAGTTTGACAATCAATAAAAGTGGCCGTGATCTGCACAATAGACTAGAAACTACATCATATAATAGACAATGAAACAATGTAGACATATAACAGACAATGAAACAATGTAGACATATAACAGACAATGAAACAATGTAGACATATAACAGACAATGAAACAATGTAGACATATAACAGACAATGAAACAATGTAGACATAACAGAACATGAAACAATGTAGACATATAACAGACAATGAAACAATGTAGACATATAACAGACAATGAAACAATGTAGACATATAACAGACAATGAAACAATGTAGACATATACCGAACATGAAACAATGTAGACATATACCGAACAAGAAACAATGTAGACACATACCGAACATGAAACAATGTAGACATATACCGAACATGAAACAATGTAGACATATACCGAACACGAAACAATGTAGACATATACCTGAACATGAAACAATGTAGACATAAAAAAGATCAATGCGCCCAAAAAATGACAGTGAGAAATGATGACTTATTTTCTCTCCTAACGGTCAACAATATAATGACCTGTTTTTTTTTTTCTGAACCAGATGTAATAAATCTCACTGTGAAATGTGTCAACAATATGGCGTCCTGCGGCTGTGTATATAATGTTATTTAGAGATGAAACACCATGGGATGGCCAGTGCTGGTCATCTGTTTATTTACATCAGCTCCTGACAACTCGGGCCATCAAGCGGCAATAATTTTATATTAGCCCGGAAGTTAATAAGAAAAGTTTTTTTAAAAGTGTTTGTCCGATTGTTTTGGGCCAGCAGACATTAATTTTCATTTATGCTCAGGGTATTAATTATACACTTTATAAAAATGATTTATTTATCTGTCCAGCTGATTGACGATACTATTTTTATGAATAAAATATATTAAAGGAATAGAGGTTTAAACAAGCAATTAAGCCTGTTCCATTCTGGACACAGTACGTGTTAGCGCATTTTCGTATTATGTATCAGTACGTATGCTATCTTTCAGTAAATATTTGTAAATTTTGGAAATGTTTACAAATTCAATTGTGTAATGCATATATCTGAAAAAAGATATTAAAAAGACGTTTCTTTATAATTGAAAACAAAATTATTTTCTCTTAAATCTAACTACAAGTGGTTTGTGGTTACTGAAATAGGACTCATAATTGAAACATTCTAAATTGTAGTCATTTAATCGTCCGAAAACTCCGTCAATTGTTGCATAGCTCTGATACTTTCAATTAAACTCAGAACACAAGCTTACTATTTCATTTGATGAGTTTCTTAATAAAACTACATGCTGCAGTATTTCGCACCAAATGAACGGGTTATTGAACGTACAAGGTGTATATATAATATATAAGCCCCTTAGGAGCCCTGAAGCCCGGCCCTCAGAGGTCCTATCGCAAAATGAACTTTTGATGTACACTTGGCAGGCCAAGACCTACAAAATGATATATACATCATGGGTCTAGGACTTATAGTTGCTGAGATATAGCGCTCCTTTATTAATATAGCTTATATAGTAAAAAACGGTACTAAGGCCCCTTTTACGACCCTGAGAGGTCAGATCGCGAAATGGAAAAAAGTCATTTCTTGGCAGGCGAAGACCTACAAAATGATATATACATCATGGGTCTAGGACTTATGGTTGTTGAGATCTAGGGTGATGACGGACGGACAGACAGACAGGCAAAACGGGGACAATAGAGCATTTTTTTAAAAAAAATGCTCTAAAAATAAAGTAATAAAGAGTTAAGTATTGAGAGATCTTGGTAGAGGCCAGAAGAAAAAAAAATTAATTAAATAAGTTCCCATAGATAGATAGGAAGATGGAGATAGATACAAGAAAAGAAAGGGATAGAGAGAGTAGAAAGGATAGATAGAGAGTGATGAGAGTAGATATGCAGACAATTTTACCCACGAAATGGAAGTTTCTAGAAATATTTCTGTTAAAATAATAAAAAACAACAATCAAACCAAAAACATGTCTAACTCACATGCAAACAGTTTTCTTGTAATATTGTATATGTCTATCTCACATACAAACAGTGATCTTGTAATATTGTATATGTCTAACTCACATACAAACAGTTATCTTGTAATATTGTATATGTCTAACTCACATACAAACAGTTTTCTTGTAATATTGTATATATCTAACTCACATACAAACAGTTTTCTTGTAATATTGTATATGTCTAACTCACATACAGTTTTCTTGTAATATTGTATATGTCTAGCTCACATACAGTTTTCTTGTAATATTGTATATGTCTAGCTCACATACAGTTTTCTTGTAATATTGTGTATGTCTAGCTCACAATTACCTTATGATCATATACATGTCTAGAATGTAATAAGTTTCTTATGTGACAGTTAAGGGGAAAAAAAGCAATATAAATTTGTTTATGTTTAAGGTCAGAGTTTAATTAAACGTAAGATTTATATGCCGATGATGAAACATGTCAAAATATTTGATGTATTTGTCGGACAGTTTATGAAACAAAGACCAAAAAAAAAAAAGTTCAATTTATGAAAAAAAAAAAGACCCCATAATTTGTTCACGTGTTGTCTTTGTTTGATTCATTTTAACAAAAAATAACAAATAAATCATTGTCACTTGTCACAATGCAGCGACAGAATAATAAATTATCTGTAACAATAAGTAACATTTGTGTGTGTGTTATATTAAATGAACCTAAACTTTAAAACACCCCCTGGGTGTAATATGTGCTACACATCAAGTGACGAAGGAAATTGTTGGCGGTAAATGGAATTAAAAAAAATTATTTACGGGAATACAAGCAGAAAAAATACAAGCGAAAACATTTAACGGCAGTTTGTGAATCTAATAAATAAATTCTTGTCAATGTGATTCAAACATAATTTGACTAAGCTGTAATTAATTTGGAGAAGAATAGTAGAAATAGGGCCGTCAATGTCCGCTGTGTGGGAGGGCCCCGGGCACTTACGTGGTTCTCATTGTTATATAAACTTTGTTATATAAACTTTGTTGTATAGACTTTGTTGTATAAACTTTGTTATATAAACTTTGTTGTATAGACTTTGTTATATAGACTTTGTTGTATCAACTTGTGTTGACATGCGGATAATGTTTCTAAGACTTCATGCGATTTAACTTATTTTTTTTAGATCAACGATATTCATTTTCTAAACGAGACTTCCTTAAACTGCCACTAGACTTGAAGCACAAAATTCAACAAAAGAAAACAACTATTTACACATTTTCAACAATTGGTATTGTTAGTATAAAATAATGCAACCAAAATGCATGATTGGTTTACGTTGGAGATGATGGAATAGCTTTTAAAAAAGTCTGAGTTGACCCAGGTAAATTATTTCAATGTAGCAGTTGATGACGTAGCTAATGCCAACCAGACAACGAGCTACTAGGTACTTGAGATAGGTACAATTTCAGTCTAAATATTGAGAGTGTATGTACATTTTTTGAGACACAAGTAAAGTGTTAAATAAATATATAACTCATTGAACAATTAATTTATGTTCTAAATTTACTTAATGAATAAACAAGTTTGAGAATCATTGCGATTATTGAAATATTAAAGTTGGTCCAGTGAGAAAACATCCGTTGAAAGAGAGAGAGAGAGAGAGAGAGAGATAGAGAGAGAGAGAGAGAGAGAGAGAGAGAGAGAGAGAGAGAGAGAGAGAGATTGCATTCTACTACGTAGGCGTCACTAACCATACATGTAGGCGTCATAAAAAATGTATATATGCGTCATAGGTGGAGTCAATTGACTTGAAAATAGAAGCCATCTTCCACCTCTAAACTGATACCTCTGTTTATAGACTCAGTGATGAATAACTTGACTTTAAGTGAATGAAATTCTAGGACAACAATGTTGTACCACTGTATAGCTTTTGTACTTTAGCTTACAATACTCACGCACTTTGAATAATCTTTGTACAGTCTGTTGCGAGATGATATTGTAAGAAGTAATCAGTGTAGGGGCGAGGCGTGAGTGATGCCGATCATAACTCTTAGAGAAAATTTTTTTAGTTGTTTTTATGATATATACAAAGCACAAACGAACATATATTTATATATTTGTAAACGCACACACACACACACACATACATACACGCCCGCCCACACATATATATATATATATATATATATAAATTATTTATTTTATTATGAAATATTATGCTAACAATCCTTAAATACATAATCTTCTAACCCTTGTGTAGTTTTCATATCGTTGCGGTGTATGCGTTGTAACACTGTGTCTCCCTCGCAGGTAGTTTTCATATCGTGCGGTGTACGCGTTGTATTTCATACATTTCTTTGCTATTTCTGTTCATATTGTATTCTTTTCATGGCAATAAAGGCCACATGTTCTTTTCTATTGCAATATTTCGTATATTTCTTTGTTACCCCTTCTTTCGGATTTCGTTCAGCCAGCTTCAGCAGGCTTTTCCACTAGTATTCCACAGTACCATTATATAGCATTGTCTATAAATATGACTATGACCGGCAACACTCACGCCTCGTCCCTGTATCACTATGTCTATGTCAATATAACTATTGTTTGTTTATGAGTCATGGTGACCAATGGACTTGATTAAGAAGGTTCAGTAAATTAACCTTTTGACCTATTTATACTAAGTGTCTTTGATTATTTATATGTTTTTTCCCACTGATTTATTATAATTATATCTACAAGTATTTACTTAATAAGATGTCACGTATAAATTAACTATTTCTATAAGACCTTTTTATTTAATATATATATATATATATATACATATAGCCTATTTATTAATTTATTTCCACGCTCAAATAATTGAAATATGATACACGGGATGACCTCGACTGACAGTCCGAGAACAATTCATTTGAGGAGTTTCCCCAAGGGATGTCTTGGAGCTGAACATAAATACAGATCAAAGTTTAAACCGATCGTAAATAATAAAAAAAGTATCAAAGACAAGGCCATCAAGTCCAACACTTTATAAAAAAAGCCATACTCTCTGACCAACTTATGTTACTTGTCTTCTGATGTTGTTA
>JAGDYQ010000219.1:285482-336786 GCA_021962125.1 Bulinus truncatus
AGTCTTAACAAGTCTAGCTTAGCAACATTCTATCAAGTCTTAGCCTAAACTATTGAAGTCTATCTCGTGGTTAGACAGGAAAAAAAGAATGTATAATAAGTCAAAGTCTTTCAAAACTGAAGTCAATCTTTCTAAAACATATTTTATTTTCGCCTTTTTGAATTCATTATCAAATGTATAGAAATGTTTAGCTTCGGTTGCACCCACGTCATTATGTGCGCACTAAATGTTGCATTTTATACAAGCACCCATGAATTGATGATGTAATTTCAGGTTAATAAGTGTAAGTGCATTTTAGACCGACTTTCATTGTACACATACTCCCGCATAGACATTGGTTGAAATGGAAATCTAAAAATAAATTCTCCCCATTTCAGTCTAATGTTTACTTTAATTCTTTACGCACATGTTGAATTTTTTTATTTATTTAAATAAAAAAGCGGCCAAAATAACAAACATTCTAATAATCTGAAAACATCCGGTGTGGCCGAAATATATCAGAATATAATTTACTTGATTGTGTGTTATAGTTGTAATACAGCTCATATTACAAGATGGATGAACAAATAATAAAGTAGCAACAATTTAAACAAAAGAATAAATTAAAAAAAAAAAAAATTACTGAGGCTTGCAAAATTCTCTGGAGCATTTTACGTTAAAAAAATAAAAGAATTGTAAAATGGCGATATTCAAAGGAGAAATCTTTTTGTAGTTCAAGTTGGATGCGACTTTTTGTTATGTTCTTTGCAGAAGCAGCAACAAAGGACGATAACTCCAAGTCAAGGGTCATTATCTTAAATATCTTTTGATGATTGCAGGCACTTGATTTTATCGATTAATTTCTACTGCATGGATCTTCATGGTATAAACATCAAAAAAGAAGAACAGTTTGGCTATCACACTATGATGTATTGTATCGCTTGCTTGATTTGTAATGTGTAAAAAAAAAACTCATGTTTTTGTATTGCTTTATTAAAAATAAAGTATAATTTATAATTAAAGTTTATAAGCATCAAAGAAAAACGATATGAATCATATCATCAATATTTGGGACAGTATTCTGCAAAACAAATTCCTTCACTTCACCCTTATCATAGAGTGCCAATAGGTCATAGGTCATCAGGGTATCATGAATATATAGGTGAGTGGACTCGCGGTGACTCAAAACTCGCTACCTGATCGATGCTACTCTGGCTCACAACCTCACGTTACTAATTCTCACATTTGACTCGACTGACGCAAACAATTCAAGAAGAAATACAAAAAATGGAACCATGAATATAGAGAAACAAAAATCTTTTGTTCTGTTACTAAAAATAAAATAAAAAAAAAGACTCGAAACCTTCCCGCTAATTTATTGTCTTCATTTTGTCCCATCACATTACTAGGTGGTTTATATCAGAGTCCTGCAGATTCCAGTGATTTCAGACTGTGAATCACGTAACAGACGCATGCATCTCAAGAAGAAATACAAAATGAGATTAACAGAGTACGAACTTTCCTGGCATACATGACAAACCAAAATTGTTTGTTATATTGTAAACATTGCTGTAAGAGATATTCACCATGTGTACACTGATACTCACTGTATGTATACAGATAATCACTGTGTGTACACAGATACTCACTGTGTGTGTACACAGATACTCACTGTGTGTGTACACAGATACTCACTGTGTATGTACACAGATACTCAATGTGTGTGTGTACACAGATATTCATTGTGTGTGTACACAGATACTCACTGTGTGTGTACACAGATACTCACTGTGTATGTACACAGATACTCAATGTGTGTGTACACAGATATTCATTGTGTGTGTACACAGATACTCACTGTGTGTGTACACAGATACTCACTGTGTATGTACACAGATACTCACTGTGTGTGTACACAGATATTCATTGTGTGTGTACACAGATACTCACTGTGTGTGTACACAGATACTCACTGTGTGTACACAGATATTCACTGTGTATGTACACAGATACTCACTGTGTGTGTACACAGATATTCACTGTGTGTGTACACGGATACTCACTGTGTGTGTGTAGACTGATACTCAGTGTGTGTGTACACAGATACTCACTGTGTGTACACTCATTTGATCAACGCAGTTTAAAATCTTTTAAATGATTTAGTTGTCCCAAAGAATGTTAAAAGGCCTGATGCAAAGTTGAACAATGTATATTCTATGTGTGTGGTCTCATGCGAAGTTTACGGGGGGTGGGGGGTGTTTCGCTTCATTACATTACGTGACGTTTTTTTTAATAAAAGGGCTGGGAAATGGGAATATCTTTTAAATGTTGACATATGGAAATGTCTACTGTACGTCTTGGTTGATATTAGTTTTTAAAGTAATGAATATACATCTGATAAATTTTACCTGGCTATAATATTAACAAATGGTGCAAGCAATATCTACACCAGTGCTTCTCAAAGTTGTGGGCCGCGGCCCCCTAGGGGGCCGTGGACTGTCCGGAGGGGGGCCGTGGAATTTCGGAAAATGTGACACATAAAATATAATTAACCTAATGTATTGTATGTAAATAGTATTAATATATGTTTAAAATAAAATCTAGTTTATCTTATTTTATATGTTGCATCCTTTCACTCTTTCATTGTTAACATTAGAAAAAAAGCATGTATTGACTAGTAAAAGTTTGAATATAGAAGTTTAAAATTTTAAATTTAAGCAATCTAAACCAAAAAAAAAAAAATAGGGGGGCCGCGACATATTGATTAACTTTCCAAGGGGGGGGGGCGTGACTTCCAAACGTTTGAGAAGCACTGATCTGCATCACAGCTCGACTGAACGAATAGCAAGCTATAACTTTTACATTACACTGGTAAACAGTGAATTCATTGCCAGTGATATTTGAATCATTTTATACAAAGTCAACTATGCTGATTTAGAATATGTAAGTGCTTTTGCTAGATTGGGTCTATTTTTCGAGATAATTAAAATTAAGGAAATAATGTATGCACCGTGTTTGAAAATTGTCAAGAATTGCTTGAAGTAAAATAGTATACTAACAAATAGTAGTGAAACTGTTAATGGTCATGCAGAAATTTGTTCAAAAATATGTGTAATAGTGTTATAGAGGAAAACATTTTCATTTGAAAAACTAATTATGTCTAATTAATTAATTAATTAATATGTTTATTGTCTATGGTAATGCATTAGCAAATCGCTGTTTGCTCGACTTCCTTTTGTGTGTGTCGTTGGAGGCTCCAACAGTTGTCAGCCATCATATGTATGTCCCATCTTCCTTGATATCTCACCTCCATCACCCTCATATCCTGATGAAAACTCTCACATTGTTCCTCACTGATGTTACCAAGGTTACCTGGAAATTTGTCTAAATGACAATGCAGATAATGTACCTTGATGCTCATATTTGCTCCAATGTTTCTGAAATTAGCGAGCATATCTTGCACCAGTTCTTCGTAATTCTCTGCTCTGTTATTACCTAAGAAGTTCCTGACAACTGAAACAAAACTGTTCCATGAAGAAGCTTCAAGGTGATCCATGAAATTAGTAAAATTTCGATCGTTGATGAGTTCTCGAATCTGAGGACCGTCAAAAATCCCAGCTTTCAGCTTCTCCATGCTCAATCCGGGGAATGATCTATAAATATACTTGAAGCCATTGCCAGATTTGTCCAAAGCCTTAACAAATTGTTTCATTAAACCTAATTTGATATGAAGCGGTGGGAGAATGATCTTATTTTTGTCAACCTAAGGCTTGTCGATGATATTTTCTTTACCTACAGTCATGGTTTCCCTTGCAGGCCATGCCATTCTTGTCCAATGATCTTGCCTTGCCCTGCTATCCCAAAGGCACATGCAGCATGGGTATTTAGTGTATCCTGACTGCTGCCCAAGCAAGAAGTTTACCATTTTTAGATCAACACAAATTGACCACTGATGCTCATAATAACGGACTTTCTGCTATAGTATTTTGATATTCTCATACTCTTTTTTAAGTTTTGTTGAGTGGGCAATGGGAAGAGATGCATAACGGTTACCATTATGTAACAGAACACATTTCAAGCTTATAGTCCCATTTGGAGCAGAAGTCCAGGGATGTCATTACAGTAAACAAGATCTTCCTCTTGGTTGAATTATGGAAGAAAAACTCTTCTCTTTTCCGATAAAATATTATTTTAACTTCTGGTTTGAGAAAATTTCTTTCATTGAGCCTGGACGCTTTAAAGCTCAGATGCTTGCTTGGACAGATTTCGGTCTCGTATTAGGTCATTGAGTTCTTCTTGGCTGAATGGTTGAGGTGTTGAAGAACTTCCTTCATAATCGCTTCCACTGTTTTCACCTGCCAAAAAACTCCAGATCTTGCCGCCCGTCGGAGTCTGATGGTGAAAACTCTAATAATCCAGAAAACACTAATGTAGGAACTTCACTGCTATGTGGAATTGGTCTCCTTGCAGATTAAAGATCAGGATAATCCCACTTAGATTTCTTGTGGCGATTGAAGCCTTTAACATTCACAATACAAAAATAACAATCACCAAAATGGTCTTTCGGCTCTCGCCATACCATTGGTACACCAAAACTTAGATTTTTCTTCTCACCATTTGTCCAATGCCGTAGGCTCTCCACACAGTTATTTCAGACCTTATGGGGAACCCAAGACTTGTCTTGGTCTCCCAGCTTCACACCGAAATAAGCCAAATATGCCTGCTGCACAAAGTCGGTTATATTTCTTCTTTGCATTTCAATCATGTATTCTCCACAGATGTAACAGAATACATTCGGATTATTTTTGCAGCATCTTCATGATGAACTCATGATGTCTTTAGAAAGCAGCATCTATAATACAAATTTTACATCATATGTTCCGGTTTCCGTCTGTCATCGCTACTTCCGTCTGTCATCGCGACTTCCGTCTGTCATCCAACATGGCGGCATAAACAATTCATCCAACATGGCGGCACAAACAATTAAAAGATGGCAGAAACATTTACTGTTTTCTTCTTAACATGCATAATCCGGCTACCAACTGGCCAGCCGAGCAAGAATAGTCTCCTACATGGCTGCCAGAATTGACATTGGACCAGCCATATGTTTAGTGCCAAGGTGACAAAACACCGTACACTAACATACGCAGGTAAGATCGTGAATGCCAAATGGCCATCACAACGTTATACTGTTTTCGACCGCCTCAATCATTACCAAAGGGCAAGAAGCGATCTTAGGAGAAGTAACACAAAATCATGCCAAAATATTTTGTGATACTCCGAAATAAAATTTATACCAAAAAGTGGTTCTAAAGGCCTATGTATATCTCACAGTAACGTAATAGATCTATGGTGTTCAATTTGTTATTAAATGAGAAGCGATCATAAAAGAAATATTTACATAATTCGTTCAATTAATATTCTGTGTTATATTCCACAATCTCAATTTTAAACCAAAATTATGGATACCTAAATATAATGTAATATTTATATTGTTTAAATTGTTATTATTTCTAAAATATGTCTATTTCTAATGTACAATTATTTCCCTTTATTACTAACCTAAAATACGTCACTTTTTTTTTCATTTTTTGACTATTACGTCACATGAATGAATTGAATAAGGGTTGAGTTTGAGTAGCGCCGTACACAACGTTTACAATGCAAACTAACCCATTTATGATGGGGGCTTCACACAGAGGGTGTATGGAGGGGGCCCAGTTTGAGGAGGGCCCCCAAAATATTTTTTAAACTAAATATTAAGTACATTATCTCATGTCAAAATGTAGTGGCTCCCGAAGATGCCTAAAATCCCTTGGTTCGGCATTGGCTTCACAGAACTATAATGTTGAAAGCTTTGATATGTCTTTCTTTTTTAAGAGGCCTAATGTTTTCTGCGTCTGTGGCCTCAACTGCATTGATGGAATACTATGTTTTTAATTGAAGGTCAGCTAAAAGCTACACAACGATTCTTTCTTCTCGGGACCAAGCGTCAAAAAATTATCTCATGTCAAAATGCAGGGGCAGCCCCCAAAGAGGCCAAGCCCACCGGGCCCCTAAATCCCTAGGTTCTGCACTGCCGGGTCGGCAATTTTTCTTAGTTAATTGTACTATGCTACAATGTGTATAACAGTAAATAAACCACCTGTTAAACATGTAGCGTTTTGCTTAACACAAGCACTCACTACGTCTCTCTTTTTTTTTAATACGCCATGTTGAACATCATAAAACATTAAATGAATAACTGTTTGGAAAGGAGTCCATTAAAATATTATGAAGGAATATGATTTTAAGAGTTGTTGTTTATGTTTACCCATAGTGAGGATTATTTTCTTTGGGAGGAACTATTTAACATATGAACTTTATTTGATGTATTATTAGGTGTCCATATTCTCAAATGTATTTTGGCTACAATAATCTGTTCACGTCCTTGGGGCCACTGCATGTATATAGATTGATTGTTAACGCGCTAAAATATATATCACCATTTTCAACCTCAACTGTGTGTTTACTCGCCGGTCCGGGTACCGGGCCTTTGATAACTAGTAAAAGAGAAAAAAATAAACCAAGTTATAACTTGGTATAGTTAAATTAAACAAAAGCCACCAAACTTATTGCATTTGTTTTACACAAAGGGTATAATCATATTTTGAAGGATGTCCAATATCTCAGAAACTAGAGCCAATTTAGCAAAAGCAGTGGCAGTTTTGAAATCAGCACCCATGAATTGTTATAAATTCATTCAAACATTCTTGGCAATTCGCAAAAAAATTTTTTTTTTGTTGAGCTGTGTTATCATTGAGTTAACAGCTTTGACTACGCTAATGAAATTCAAAAATCATTAACTGACCAAACCTCAACATCCACAATCAGTTTTTCTGATGATCAAACAGAAATGAGTTTTGTTTACTTTTATTTGAAAATGTTTTTTAATGATGTTTCGGTTGATGAAATGAAACACCACCTAAGACAAACATTAAACATAACATTAGACAAAGTTTTTCGATATGAAACCATTATTTCGCAAAGCCAGAAATTCTTCATAGTTAAGTTTTAGTAAGGAAAATCTGTTTACTTTTTCAAGCCTATAAGACATTAAAACCACAATGGACATAGCCATGCCCGCGAGCTACATGTGGCTCTATAAGGCTAATGGTGCTGCCCTTTTATTTTCAGTTTCCATTTATTTTTCTGATATTAAATACATATAACTGTTTAATTAATTGGTCTTCATGAAATGTACCTGGGCATCCGTAATCTAAAAAGTCATTTTTGTTTCGCATATTTTTTCGATGAGTGAGTCTTCAACATGTTTGAAGATAAACATCATAAGATAAATTCAATATTAGCTAATATACATTTATTACTGATGAATTCAGTAAGATAATTTTTTTTAAATGTATTACAAACTCATCAAGGACTTTTTAAAAACTTTCTTTTTCTTTTCAGTAAGTGATTTACATTTTGTTATTTAAACTGTGCATTTTAAATGCAACAAGCTATAGTCAAGAAAATGGATTCTCATGAAATAGTAATGCAGTAATTATCTGTTTCATTGAGTTCCACTATCTAAAGTCAGTGAAGGACGATTACGTGTCTGCTATAAACATTTCAAAATACATTTTAATATTGACCGCCTTACAACCAAGTTACTGAATTCAGTAAACATGACGTCACTGTTGATATGAAGCGTGGGTTGTTGGACAGAGAGATAGATAGATAGAGAGAGAGAGAGAGAGAGAGAGAGAGAGAGAGAGAGAGAGAGAGAGAGAGAGTTGGGTGGTGTGGGAGATGAGGAGGGAGATGATTTTATACTGTAGGAGGAGTAAGGGAGGAGGACTTAGTGCTGTGGGAGTGGGGAGAGTGCCAGCAGACGACACTAATCTTGTATTGAGGAGAAGATGAAGTGAAGCAGACGAGTCTATCCAGGGCATGATCTCAGACTGGAAGAAAATAAAAAAAAATGTTGGGGGTGCTGATAGCCTGCAGGCAACAGTATCTGGAGAATGGGTGTGTAGAGGCTCGGATAGCCTGTAGACCAGAAGTTCTGGAGGGTGGGTGGTGGGTGTTGAAAGGGAATCGACACTCGGCTGTTAGGTCGACATCCAGGTTTAGCTTCCTGGAGGTCATTGAAATCTGGACGATCAATGTCCATATTGTCACGGAACTCAGAGCATCTGCCCCATTTGCGGCTCTGTTAATAAGGGATCAGTCACAATACGATTAGAGAGTCACACTCGTAGACACAATCGATGACCAACACTCGCTCATTCTCTGTCAAACAGTTATATCTCATTGTTTGAATCAGACTTATCTGCAGTTATGAATGCTTATCAATATATCTCATTGTTTGAATCAGACTTATCTGCGGTTATGAATGCTTATCAATATATCTCATTGTCGGAATCAGACTTATCTGCGGTTGTGAAAGTTTATCAATATATCTCATTGTCGGAATCAGACTTATCTGCCGTTAGGAATGCTTATCAATATATCTCATTGTCGGAATCAGACTTATATGCGGTTATGAATGCTTATCAATATATATCATTATTTGAATCAGATTTATCTGCGGCTATGAATGCTTATCAACATATCTCATTGTTTGAATCCAACTAATATGGTATTAAAAATTACATTCCAATATAATACTTAGCATTCTAATTTAGATGTTTATTTAATTCCTTTCCGTATATAAGAGGTTCTGAAACTTAATAATCTGATTTTATTAGCGTTGGTCATGAATATAATAAATCATTAAGTTTAAATTTAAACTAAAATAACTCTGTGAATCAATGTATGATTTTTCATGTTTAGCTTTATATTGTGGCATGCAATGAAACTATAGATTTCTATCAGACTTTGACAAAAGTTGAACCCGAAATATTCATATCATTCCAAGTTTCTACTGTAATTGTGTTCAAACATTTGAAATAAAACATAAGAATATTAATGTAAATCTGATCTAAATCTTTTAGCTAGAGACTTGAGACCAAAGTAATTTTTACAACATAATACATTTATTTTACTAAATTAAAGAGTAAAGTAGATATCGCGAGTTATTTACCCTTTCACCACAATCTACACTGAAGAAATTTGAAGAAACGCTGGCATCACGAATGTAGAAAAAGTTATATCTAATTCAGTTTCTAAAAAAAATAAAAATGAAATAAAATTGGACTTTGAACCTTCCCGTTAAATATTTTGTATTCTTTTTTAAAAATCATGTTACTGGGTTGTTATTATCTTGCGGAGTCAAGTGATCTCAAACTGTGCATCATGTTACAGATAGCACCTGACTGCGTACAAACACGAATGTAATTTGATATTATGATTATGCTGAAAGTAAGTCAGTATTTCTTGATATTTTCAGTAAAAACATTTCTTTTTTTTTTTAAGAATTATTATTTAAAATTACATTGAAACAACAAAAAATTGAAACAATACATGCAAAAAATTCTCACAGAAAATAAAATTATGGATTTAATTTTTATGATAAAAGTTAAAATGATAACAGTTCAACACGAAACAATCGGTAATATAATATTAATGAAGAACTGCCGAGTAACAGTTACATTGTAACATGAGAATTTCAGGGGAAATTAATGTAGTCTTTTTGTCATTGACAGTTTCAGATGCGTCATGAATAAGACATCACGTGACACGTTCACACTGGGGATTGCTTTTGACAAGAAACTATCAACATAATATCATTATAGTATCAACATAGTATCAACATATAACTCAGGTCATATCAATACTTGAGGACACACATGCCAAATGAGCCGAAACGGTCTTACAAGGGGGGGGGGCAGATGTGAACGAACCTTGGATTAGTATCATATGTGGGGGCCTAGAGATGAGTTATATAACAGTTAGTTGATAATAGAATCTCCGAACATAGGGCCTTGGATTAGTATCATATGCGGGGGCCTAGAGATCTGAGTTTATAACAGTTAGTTGATAATAGAATCTCCAAACTTAGGGCCTTGGTCAGTATCTCCTGCTGCCAACCCTAAGGACGCTATTGAGATGAGCCTTATGTACAAAGTTCGAATCTCGTTAAAGCCAGCGAGCGTTCAGTTATAGAACTTTTTATAGCTATGGAGCTGAACTGAACATTTTCTTAGTTTTTGAGCATGATAGAACACTTGTATAGTTATTGAAATTAATAGAGCTTTTTTTATTGTTAAGGAAATTAATAAAACTTTTCCATTGTTAAATAAATTAATATAACCTTTTCATTGTTATTGAAATTAATAGAACCTTTTGGGATGCTAAAGGATAGGCCGCACTTTATAAAATCTGTTAATGCCCCAAAAAGCAGACATTAAAGTGGAACCCACAAGGTGAATGAACAGTATATGTAACACAGAGGACAGACATTTGGGTCAGATAAAGTCAAAATAAAACACCAAATGTGTGTCCAGACGTTCACCTGCTGGTGAGATTCATTGATTCAGAAAAGAAATCACAAGACTTAATAAAAGACAGTTCCAGACTTATCAATATGCCTGTCACCTTCGAAAAAAAGCTATACCATCTTTTATTGTGTATTTGATCCTAAATTTACAAAAATAAATAAATAAATATATATATATATATATATATATATATATATATATATATACATGGTGGGCCAAAAAAGGGAGAACATCATATAACATTCAAATTATTTAAAAATAAAAAAAAAATTGTCATATTAAAAACCAAAATAGCGCCCAGAAATTGTCGTACTAATGACGTCATATATCTAAACGGGCAAGTAAGTGAGTTAGCAATTTAAGATATTATGCATACAGCTAAACAAACTTTGATATAATTATATTGCTTTCTACGCAATGTTCTCACTTTTTTTTGGCCCACCCTGTATATATATATATATATATATATATATATATATATATATATATATATATATATATATACATCTACATTAATAAAAAAATAAAATTGTAATTTGATCATCATAACTGTGGAAAAATTATTTGAATTTATTTTTTAGAATGTGTCACCAGATATGAATCTCGAAATGTAAACAAAGTCGATCTCTTCTTCACTTGTTATGATGTAAAATATTTGGTCTTATTTCACTAAACAAACATTCAGACAGTAATATGTGGTCTTACTTATTATGTAAACATTCAATCAGTAATATGTGATCTTATATTACTCTACAAACATACACACAGTAATATGTTTTCCTTCTTCACAATACAAACATACAAGCAGTAATATTTGGTCTTACTTCAACATACAAACATTCAAACATCAAGAACATGCGTTTTTCTTTTTCACTTCGTAAACATCAATCACAGCCGTCAAATGAGTTATCAAATACAAACTGCTATTGTTTTTTTTTATCGTGTAATATGATCTGATAATGGGACAGATCTGAACAAATGTAAACAAAATATTTGTAAAATATCTGCGTGCGTTTGTGTTAATGCTGACATTTTAAATACATAATACCTTCTTGCCATACATATATCCAATATTTGATTTGTTTTAATGTAACGATTTTGAAAGAACGTAACACGACTTATTAGAATATCGTAATTCCATGGACTGTGGCGGGTTAAAAGGCGAGCGTTTTGGGCGCGCACACTGAGTCCTAACTGCTATAAGGCGCGTTAAACCCAAATTGATCACTTGTAACTTTATTTTGCCTTACTTTTTTAATAAGGGGGGGGGGAGGTCCGATATTTTCCGCTTCTGCCCGTGGATTATTTATATATGTACGTGAAATAGACGAGACACACGCAATAGTCCAATACACGTAGGCTACATGTAGAATATATATACATTAAGAATACACATACATTAAGATTACATATGAACTATATCTATATATTGTAACACATACATGATAAACATTTACAAACTTGAAAGTAAAAGGGAATAAACGAGTTAACTGTGGTGTTTTGGTGTGGTTTTGGCGGGTTGGTGTTGGCGGGTTGGTGTTGGCGTTGGCGGGTTGGTGTGGTGTTAGCGGGTTGGTATTAGCGTTGGCGGGTTATTGTTGGTGTTTGCGGGTTAGTGTTGGCGGGTTAGTGTTGGCGTTGGCGGGTTGGTGTGGTGTTAGCGGGTTGGTATTAGCGTTGGCGGGTTATTGTTGGTGTTTGCGGGTTAGTGTTGGCGGGTTGGTGTTGGCGTTGGCGGGTTGGTGTGGTGTTAGCGGGTTGGTATTAGCGTTGGCGGGTTATTGTTGGGGTTTGCGGGTTAGTGTTGGCGGGTTGGTGTGGTGTTGGCGGGTTGGTATTAGCGTTGGCGGGTTATTGTTGGTGTTTGCGGGTTAGTGTTGGCGGGTTGGTGTGGTGTTGGCGGGTTGGTGTGGTGTTGGCGGGTTAGTGTTGGCGGGTTAGTGATGGCGGGTTGGTGCGCTAATATACTATAAACCAACTCAACCAGAAACTCCAGAGTATAAACAATAAATTGAATAAACTAGAAAGTAAATGCTAATTATACAGCTATGCATATAAGTATACTCTGACTCAGTAAACTCAGGAGTATCTCTACCAAGTACCATCTACCAAGTACCATCTACCAAGTACCATCTACCAACTACCATCTACCAACTACCATCTACTAACTATCATCTACCAACTACCATCTACCAACTACCATCTACCAACTACCAACTACCATCTACCAACTACCATCTACCAACTACCAACTACCATCTACCAACTACCATCTGCTTTGCATGAACTCTACAGCTCAATTACTAATAATAAAATACAAGGACACCCCTTTTTCGGTTAGAGCTGCAGAAGCATCCTAGCCCACTGGGGGAATTACGTCATTTGATACAACATCCTAGCCCATTGGGGGAATTACGTCATTTGATACATCATCTTAGCCCACTGGGGGAATTACGTCATTTGATAAGCATCCTAGCCCACTGGGGGAATTACGTCATTTGATACAGCATCCTAGCCCACTGGGGGAATTACGTCATTTGATTCAGCATCCTAGCCCACTGGGGGAATTACGTCATTTGATACAGCATCCTAGCCCACTGGGGGAATTACGTCATTTGATACAGCATCCTAGCCTTCTGGGGGGATTACGTCATTCGATAGAATAACGTGCCAAAAAACAAATTACATCTCGTGAGCCAAAATTCCGACAAATGTTACTTGTCGAAGGGGTGAGCGACACCAACCAAATCGCGTCATCACTTTATGACCTCCACACTAAGCATATGTGTTTACTGCTCTTGTGTACGCCTGATCTGTTATGAATGTTTTTTCATGGGTTAGATATTACTGCTCACTGATCTCTTTGGCCCTATCCCATCTCCAGGGACCTACCTCCAGTGTTACGGACAAATGGGCAACGCCAGAGCAGAGACTGTATTATCTAATGTGTTTATATTACGATGGCGAGACACTTCATGACATTTGACCTTATTCACTGACCAAGACAATGCAGATAAAACAGCGGTCAAAAATTGATGTAAACTACAGCTGTGGGAGGCAAAGAAAACGGACAGGCTAATAATGTAGTGCTCCGTAAGGGAGGGGGATAGGTCAAAGGTCAACCGAATATTGAATGGGCGGTGAAATGAGGATAGGGCAAAGGTCAACCAAATACTGAATGGGCTGTGAAAGAGTAAAAGAGGAATATCTATATATATATATATATATATATATATATATATATATATATATTAAAAGAGGATATATATATATATATATATATATATATATATATATATATCTTACATTTTGACTTGACTCACATAGCTGTCAAGATGAAAGATGATCTCTATGTATGTCCACTAGAGAGACATATGATGTATACACACACACAACATATTCAGTAAATATGTTCCAGGCGATACAACGCAATGAATAAAAACAAATGATTTACAAGAAAAAATTTCATTAGGTGTTTTGTGTGTATTTATGGGTATGTGTGTGTGTTTGTGTGTGTTGTGCTTGTCTGTGTGTGTGTGGGGGGGGATATTTTATACATTTAGGTCACGAGGTCGGGAGAAATTAATATCCTCAATCATCTAATCAACCAGACAGACAGACAGACAGAGATACAATCAAGTTCTCTCAAATGATCTAAATTGTTATAAATAAAACAAATACGTCTTGCATGACTATGATATTGACACATGTGTGATATTTAAAAAAAAAACAACAACAACATCGAAATGTTTCTTTGTACAAGTTGAAAAAAACAAAAGAATGCGAATTGTTAAAAGAAAATACAACTGGCTAAACTAGTTGACTATTGACAGAAAATCATAAAAGTGTAATCGTTCTCGTTTCGATATAAGTCTTAGATCGATGCTAAACACTTTGAAAGGAAATTTTAAAACTATTTCCTCGGGACCATGTCTCCCTCTGACCAGTTTGTATGCTACCAAATAAAATTGTCAAATGCTTACAAAATCAAAATACATTCTTAATTATATTTCACTACATTTTACTTTTTTTTAAAAATTAAAGCTCAAGTATACAATAATACTGGATACACTTCTTAGTACAACATAAACTAACACGTATTCTTGTAAGGAAAGAACGTACAGTAAATATGGATTGATTATTCGCTGTCTAAAAAATACAACGTCCAATTATAAGTTAACATATTCTCTGTAGAATATTAACAGTTATGTAACGTGTAGCAACAGTGCAAACAATTCCCATATTCCAATGAACTTCAAGCTAAAACCCAAGTCGTTAGTTTAAGTCGAGAGTGATAACATTGAGTGAAAGAAGATCAAAAAAAGCAAACAACAAGAACTTGTCGAGTACTTTAGGAGATCCGTGGAATCCCTGCGGCTACTGACATGAATCATTTTATTTCTGTGTATATGACGCAATAAGGGGGTGGACACATGGAACATTTCATTGAATTCTCGTTTTTGTGTATATGACGCAATAAGGGGGTGGACACATGGAACATTTGATTGAATTCTCGTTTTTGTGTATATGACGCAATAAGGGGTGGACACATGGAACATTTCATTGAATTCTCGTTTTTGTGTATATGACGCAATAAGGGGGTGCACACATGGAACACTTCATTGAATTCTCGTTTCTGTGTATATGACGCAATAAGGGGGTGGACACATGGAACATTTCATTGAATTCTCGTTTTTGTGTATATGACGCAATAAGGGGGTGGACACATGGAACATTTCATTGAATTCTCGTTTTTGTGTATATGACGCAATAAGGGGGTGGACACATGGAACATTTCATTGAATTCTCGTTTTTGTGTATATGACGCAATAAGGGGGTGGACACATGGAACATTTCATTGAATTCTCGTTTCTGTGTATATGACGCAATAAGGGGTGGACACATGGAACATTTCATTGAATTCTCGTTTTTGTGTATATGACGCAATAAGGGGGTGGACACATGGAACATTTCATTGAATTCTCGTTTTTGTGTATATGACGCAATAAGGGGATGGACACATGGAACATTTTATTGAATTCTCGTTTTTGTGTATATGACGCAATAAGAGGATAGACACATGGAACATTTCATTGAATTCTCGTTTTCGCTTCCTACCAATCGTGAAAACTGTTGTTATAATATTCAACATTTTATAATTTGAATATATTCTATGCACATACTATTTCCAAACCAAGAACTCAATCTAATAAGATCTCTATAACTATAATTTTTACTTTCTGAAGTGTATTAGAACAGGACACTAATACCCTTTATTTACATTACATACATATTATTCTTTCTCTTAGTGAAGGTATGATACCAACAAGTTTAAAAAAAAAGATCCTGCCTAGGTTTCTGAATATTCATAGTAATGTAGAGCCAGACAATTAAAGAAAATATCTAACTGGTCATTTTGTCTATATATTAAAACATCAATGTGTCCACATGTTAAGACATCATTGCGTCTATATGTTAAGACATCAATGTGTCCATATATTAAAACATCAATGTGTCCATATGTTAAGACATCAATGTGTCTTTATGTTAAGACATCAATTTGTCCATATGTTAAGACATGAATGTCTCCTCATGTTAAGACATCATTGTGTCCATATGTTAAGACATGAATGTGTCCTCATGTTAAGACATCAATGTGTCCATATGTTAAGACACGAATGTGTCCGCCTGTTAAGACATCAATGTGTCCATACGTTAAGACATGAATGTGTCCTCATGTTAAGACATCATTGTGACCATACGTTAAGACATGAATGTGTCCTCACGTTAAGACATCATTGTGACCATATGTTAAGACATGAATGTGTCCTCATGTTAAGACATCATTGTGTCCATATGTTAAGACATGAATGTGTCCTCATGTTAAGACATCATTGTGACCATATGTTAAGAAATGAATGTGTCCTCATGTTAAGACATCATTGTGACCATATGTTAAGACATGAATGTGTCATCATGTTAAGACATCATTGTGACCATATGTTAAGACATGAATGTGTCCTCATGTTAAGACATCATTGTGACCATATGTTAAGACTTCATTGTGCCCATATGTTAAGACATGAATGTGTCCTCATGTTAAGACATCATTGTGACCATATGTTAAGATATCATTGTGTCCATATGTTAAGACATCATTGTGTCCATATGTTAAGACATGAATGTGTCCTCATGTTAAGACATTGTGACCATATGTTAAGACATGAATGTGTCTTCATGCTAAGACATCATTGTGTCCATATGTTAAGACATCATTGTGTCCATATGTTAAGACATCATTGTGTCCATATGTTAAGACATCATTGTGTCCATATGTTAAGACATGAATGTGTCCTCATGTTAAGACATCATTGTGACCATATGTTAAGACATGAATGTGTCCATATGTTAAGCCATCATTGTGTCCATATGTTAAGACATCATTGTGTCCATATGTTAAGACATCATTGTGTCCATATGTTAAGACATCATTGTGTCCATATGTTAAGACATGAATGTGTCCTCATGTTAAGACATCATTGTGACCATATGTTAAGACATCATTGTATCCATATGTTAAGACATCATTGTGTCCATATGTTAATACATCATTGTGTCCATATGTTAAGACATCATTGTGTCCATATGTTAAGACATCATTGTGTCCATATGTTAAGACATCATTGTGTCCATATGCTAAGACATCATTGTATCCATATGTTAAGACATCATTGTGTCCATATGTTAAGACTGCATTTTTAGACGTCAGATTGTCCGTGTGCTAAAATGACCCAATCGCTGTCAGATAATCCTGCGCTGACCGGTAAAAATAAACCAGCTGGACTCTGAAATATTGGCACGTAAAATTTCATTTGTAATTCTTTTCCCCGGAGAGCTAAACATTCAGGAAGTATTACACTGTTAAAGGAATTTGCTGGATATAATAGAGTGTACTGAAATACATTAGTTTTTTTTTTATTTCTGACACTCCGATTTAGTCAATGACAAATACAGAATACGTTATTTTGTACGTAAAGTAAACATAAACAAAACAAATAAGCTAGTATAATTTAGTGTTTGTTAAAAAATTTGGTAATTTTGTCATAAACGTGACACGGGTTGGTCTACGAAAAAGTAATGAGTTTGTCAACAAGGTGTCATTAAGGTAAATGAGTGAATTAGTCAATTAAATAATTTCTGAAGAAGTGTGTCGAAACAGATGAGTAAGTTTAATAAAGTTTCCAACATGTTGGACTTAAAGATTAAGTGTTTTCAATAACAAAATTATCTATTCTGTTAAACGATTTTAATGTTTTTATTTTCGAATCTTGTTTCATATTAAAAATAATAATTTCTCGCATTACTAATATACAACTGCAGCTACGATATCACAATGATTTACTTTTCGTGGTCCCATATGTAATGACTGTTTGGGTATTGAGATAAGTTAGATAATTCTATTCATCTTACATCTTCTTTCAACAGACACAATCATTGAATTATCATACACGCTTTGGTCTAAAGTCATTTTCTTAACACCATTTCAAAACAAAGATCATATTGATAAATTCAGGAGTGGGAAAACAATGGGGTCTTAAATTTCCTAGAATGGCCGGTACAGTAGATAGAGATCAGATAATAGCTAAATTGTACACCATTGATGTGAACGAGCGTAGTACGGGATAACAGGCGGAACGTTGCCAGTGGGCCGTTCATTGCTTATATTATATTATAATATATATATATATACATATACATATATATATATATACATATACATATATATATATATATATATATATATATATATATATATATATATATATATATATATATATATATATATATATATATATATTTAAGCGATTTGGGCTCTGCGTTAAATTGAAAGTAAAGAATTAATACAACAGTATTCCAGTTTAAATACAATCATGAAAAAATCGGATCTGCCCGAAACCAATAAATAATCTAGCCTAACGATCAAGCCTAAGGGGATATAACTCTATGCAAAGGTTTGGCAGGGTACAGCTAGTATGATATAATTGTCATCTGGCAACAGTTAATTACATACACACCATGTCTGTATATCTCTCATTCTGTTTGTTTTAACTCTCTGTTTTTTTCCGAATACTCATTAAAACCTTTCAACAGAATAAACTGAGATAATGAATTGTGTATATTAGTGATATATATACAATTAGAGAGGAATTTACTCTGTTGGTTAGAAAGATTTTCGTACCGATCGTTCGTAATGCAAACTAAACACTTCAAGTCTATTACAAAAAAAATAATCAGATGTAAAACAGTCTGATGGTTCCCTCGCGCAACAAATTAATCTGCCAAGGGTCCTCACACGGAACTTTGTCAACAGCCTTCAATTACGAAGTAACGGTTCTGATTGCAGACCTGATTCAGTTTATGTAACTGACACTTTGTTTTACTCTACCCCCTCTACACCCCTCCGCATTTTCTTATTGTTTTTTTACATGTTACTTCTGAATTAAATAAAACTAAATACACCTTCAATGTCTGAGTCTGTCTCCAAATATACCTTCAATGAGTGAGTCTGTCTACACTAATGCCTTCAATGAGTCTGTCTACACATATTTCTTTATGTATTTTACTCTTAATTTACCGAGGACATAATTGTTAAATGATGTAGCTGTTGTATTTTAATTTTATCAACAAAGAAAAGTTTCCATTTGCTATTGCCTGGAGACATTCTGTTAAAAAACACAACACACAAGTAAAAACACAATAATTAAGAAATCTTGTTAGAAATTATCCACATTGAAGTTTTTATGCAATGTTTTTTTTTGTATCAATTTAATATCATGCAAGTAAAATTCTCTATTACACCGGGTTATTTGTTGATCGATAAGGTTTTATTTTAGTTTAATTTCTGTGTCAAATTAGCCAGGCTGCAATGGCTGTCTAATTATTTCCTTGAAAATATTAATATAATATTTTCAATAATGAAGATAGCCTTTTTTTCTGTTTCTCCTAGAGACTGGTGGTAATTCAAATGAAGTTGGTCACTGGTATAACATACACTATAACTGTGTATGACTCAAAATGTTATCGTAACAGAGTCATCTACACCATAACATTTTTAGGCATTATGACGTCCTAAGTAGAGACTTGTAGAGATCTATTTATAGATCTATTTATAGTTAGAGTTAGATATATACAATATTACAAGAAAACTGTTTGTATGTGAGTTAGACATGTTATTGGTTTGATTGTTGTTTTTATTTATTTTTACAGAAATATTTCTAGAAACTTCCATTTCGTGGGGAAAATTGTCTGCATATCTACTCTCGTCTCTCTCCTTTCTACTCTCTCTATCCCTTCTTTTCTTGTATCTACCTCCATCTTCCTATCTATCTAAGGGAACTTATTTAAATTTTTTCTTCTTCTGGCCTCTACCAAGATCTCTCACCTCTTAACTCTTTTTTTTTTTTACTTTATTTTTAAACCTCTATTCCTTATATAAAAATAGTATCGTCAATCAGCTGGACAGATAAATAAATCATTAAAAAAATGTATAATTAATACCCTGAGCATAAATGAAAATTAATGTCTGTTGGCCCAAAACACTCGGACAAACACTTTTAAAAATACTTTTCTTATTAACTTCCCGGCTAATATAAAATTATTGCCGCTTGATGGCCCGAGTTGTCAGGAGCTGATGTAAATAAACAGATGACCACCACTGGCCATCCCACGGTGTTTCATCTCTAAATAACATTATGTACACAGCCGCAGGACGCCATATTGTTGACACATTTCACAGTGAGATTTATTACATCTAGTTCAGAAAAAAAAAATGGTCATTACAATGTTGACCGTTAGGAGAGAAAATAAGTCATCGTTTCTCACTGTCATTTTTTGGGCGCATTTATCTGTTATATGTTTACATTGATCTATTTTCTGTTATATATCTACATTGATCTATTTTCCGTTATATGTCTACATTGATCTATTTTCTGTTATATGATCTACATTGATCTATTTTCTGTTATATGATCTAGTTTCTAGTCTATTGTGCAGACTACCGCCACTCTTATTGATTGTCAAACTAAGCAACCGATTAAGGCACCTATTTAACAATGGCTCATTCCAAGTATTAATAAAATGTCAGGCCTAATGAAATTTGATGGCCCAGATGGTCAGACCAGTACTTTAGTCTAAAACAACTATATATCTAACTCACATAAAATAATTTTCTTGTAATATTGTATATGTCTAGCTCACACTTATCTTATGATCATATACATGTCTAGAATGTAATAAGTTTCTTATGTGACAGTTAAGGGAAAAAAAACAATATAAATTTGTTTATTTTTAAGTTCAGAGTTTAATTAAACGTAAGATTTATATGCCGATGATGAAACATGTCAAAATATTTGATGTATCTGTCGCATAGTTTATGAAACAAAAACAAAAAAAAAAAAAATGTTCAATTTATGAAAAAAAAAAGACCCCATAATTTGTTTACGTGTTGTCTTTGTTTGATTCATTTTATCAAAAAATAACAAATAAATCATTGTCACTTGTCACAATGCAGTGATAGAATAATAAATTATCTGTAACAATAAGTAACATTTGTGTGTGTGTTATATTAAATGAACCTAAACCTTAAAACACCCCCTGGATGTAATATGTGCTTCACAAGTGACGAAGGAAATTGTTGGCCGTAAATCGAATTAAAAAAAAAAATTCACGGGAATACAAGCAGAAAATTACAAGCGTAAACATTTAACGGCAGTTTGTGAATCTAATAAATAAATTCTTGTCAATGTGGTTCAAACAAAATTTGACTAAGCTGTAACTAATTTGGAGAAGAATAGTAGAAATAGGGCCGTCAATGTCCGCTGTGCGGGTGGGCTCCGGGCACTTACGTGGTTCTCATTGTTATATAAACTTTGTTATATAAACTTTGTTGTATAAACTTTGTTATATAAACTTTGTTGTATAAACTTTGTTGTATAGACTTTGTTATATAAACTTTGTTGTTTAGACTTTGTTATATAGACTTTGTTGTATCAACTTGTGTTGACATGCGGATAATGTTTCTAAGACTTCATGCGATTTAACTTAATTTTTTTAGATCAACGATATTCATTTTCTGAACTAGACTTCCTTAAACTGCCACTAGACTTGAAGCACAAAATTCAACAAAAGAAAACAACTATTTACACATTTTCAACAATTGGTATTGCTAGTATAAAATAATGCAACCAAATAGCATGACTGGTCTACGTTGGACATGATGCACTAGGGCAATAGGAATAGCTTTTAAAAAATTCTGAGTTGACCCAAGTAAATTATTGCTAATGCCAACCAGACAAAGAGCTACTAGGTACTTGAGATATGTACAATTTTAGTCTAAATATTGAGCGTGTATGTACATTTTTTGAGACACAAGTAAAGTGTTAAATAAATATATGACTCATTGAACAATTAATTAATGTTCTAAATTTACTTAATGAATAAACAAGTTTGAGAATGACTGTGATTATTGAAATATTAACTTTGTTTAGTGAGAAAACATCAGTTGTAAGAGAGAGAGAGAGAGAGAGAGAGAGAGAGAGAGAGAGAGAGGGAGAGAGAGAGAGAGAGAGAGAGAGAGAGAGAGAGAGAGAGAGAGAGAGAGGTTGCATTCTACTACGTAGGCGTCACTGACCATACATGTAGGCGTCATAAAAAATGTATATATGCGTCATAGGTGGATTCAACTGACTTAAAAATAGAAGCCATCTTCCACCTCTAAACTGATACCTCTGTTTATAGACTCAGTGATGGATAACTTGACTTTAAGTGAATGAAATTCTAGGACAACAATGTTGTACCACTGTATAGCTTTTGTACTTTAGCTTACCATACTCACGCACTTTGAATAATCTTTATACAGTCTAGTGCAAGATGATATTGTAAGAAGTAATCACTGTAGGGACGAGGCGTGAGTGATGCCGATCATAACTCTTAGAGAAAATTTTTTTGGTTGTTTTTATGATATATACAAAGCACAAACGAATATATATTTATATATTTGTATACACACATACACACACATACACACACACGCCCGCACACACACACACACATATATATATATATATTATTATGAAATATTATGCTAACGATCCTTAAATACATAATCTTCTAACCCTTGTGTAGCTTTTATATCGTTGCGGTGTATGTGTTGTAAACTGTGTCTCCCTCGCAGGTAGTTTTCATATCGTGCGGTATATGCGTTGTATTTTATACGTTTCTTTGTTATTTTTGTTCATATCGTATTCTTTTCATGGCAATAAAGGCTACATGTTTTTTTCTATTGCAATATTTCGCAGTGGCGTAGCGTGGGTATCGGCCGCCCAGGGCGGAAGACGATTTTACCGCCCTCTCATTTAGGTATTTCAATTTAATCTATACATTTTTGCCGCCCCCCTAAAACATAATAAAAAGTGCCGCCCGGTGCGGACCGCAACCACCGCCCCCCCCTAGGTACGCCACTGGTATTTCGTATATTTCTTTGTTACCCCTTCTTTCGGATTTCGTTCAGCCAGCTTCAGCAGGCTTTTCCACTAGTATTCCACATTACCATTATATAGCATTGTCTATAAATATAACTATGACCAGCAACACTCACGCCTCGTCCATGTATCACTGTGTCTATGTCAATTATAACTATTGTTTGCTTATGAGTCATGGAGACCAATGGACATGATTAAGAAGATTCAGTAAATTAACCTTTTGACCTATTTATACTAAGTGTCTTTGATTATTTATGTTTTTTCCCCACTGATTTATTATAATTATATTTACAAGTATTTAGTTAATAAGATGTTACGTATAAATTAACTATTTCTATAAGACCTTTTTATTTTATATATATATATATATATATATATATATATATATATGTATATTTATATATATATATATATATATTTATTTATTTATTTCCACGCACATATATTGAAATATGATACACGTGATGACCTTGACTGACAGTCCCAGAACAATTCATTTGAGAGTTTCCCCATGGGATGTCTTGGAGCTGAACATAAATACAGATCAAAGTTTAAACCGATCTTAAATAATAAAAAAAAAGTCTCAAAGACAAGGCCACCAAGTCCAACACTTTATAAAAAAAGCCATACTCTCTGACCAACTTATTTTACTTGTCTTCTGATGTTGTTATAAATCCATTACTGAATTGAAGAAAGAGAATTGTTTCACTCTGTGGGAATTTCCCAAAAGACATATATATGAAGTTTTTATTTTCAATTTGATATCTATATATTATGACGTCATCAGACTGTGTGTACCACTGTATTTTTGGCAACGAACTAAAAGTTTCTAGATACGTAATTAATCTTGGGACTGTGAACACTGTAGTCCACCAAAGGTTAAAGTTCTTAGTTAGTAGAGAAACATTAACTTGGCGATGGTCCATATTCTATCAATTTAAGACGCTGTTGTATGATGTAGTGTTAGGTCCACGTCATTTTTACAGCAACAACATTATAGAAATAAAACGAAAACAGCAAACAGCTAAATAAAATAGACAGCAATCGTAAAAAAAAAATCAACAATACAAACTTGGCTGTTTAAGTGTAAACAAAATCAGGATTATTCATAAAACGGATAAATAAATCAGGTATGTGTGAAATAATAGGCTATTTAATATTTAAACAAATTCTGACTCTGTTTTGTCCTATGCAACCTATCGCTGCATTCAGTGGCGTATCTAGGGAGAGCAATGGGGTGTCCACCATTCTCCGGCCCCCACTTACTTTGCCGTTGGCAAGGGCCGACATTCTTACAGTCCACCCCCGGGCACCACTAGCCCTAGTTACACATGTCAATAGATACTTTGGTTATTATTCTGAATTTATTTCCAGGTACCTCAAACTATTTGTTTACAGTGATTAATGAAAACATTTGATGAGAACTAAAAACATTCAATGTTATTTCAAGTGACCGGCAATGTATCACACATATCAGTGATAACACCATACTTATCGGTGATAATATCATACTTATCGGTGATAATACCATTCTTATCAACGGTAATATCATACTTATCGGTGATAATATCATACTAATCGGCGATAATATCATACTTATCAGCGATAATATCATACATATCGGTGTTAATATCATACTTATCGGCGATAATATCATACTAATCGGCGATAATATCATACTTATCGGCGATAATATCATACATATCGGTGTTAATATCATACTTATCGGCGATAATATCATACTTATCAGTGATACTAACATACATCTTGATCTGAATAATACATTATGTCGCATATTTCATATTATCATTCTTATCAACGGTAATATCATACTTATCAGTGATAATATCATACTTATCGGCGATAATATCATACTTATCAGTGATACTATCATACATCTTGATCTGAATAATACATTATGTCACATATTTTATTGATACAATAATCATACATTACAGAGTTTTTAAAATATTTTCGAGCTATTTCCGATACAAATTATCGTAATGTATCCCATTTACTAACGCGTTGTAAAACTCAACATTGTGTTTTTCAGCATTATAATCGGGAAAAGTATCGGAATCAGAACTTTAGAGAAATATCGAGAATCATCATGAAATAAGTAAAATTGATGTATTGTCCGCCTATCAATTAAACATTTCCGTAACATAATTTTCCTGTAAGTGTGGGTGTCATATCACGCAGTATTGATGAAAGCATTAAGCTCGTAATGGTTAATTACATCCCTGGTTGTCGATTACTGTAAGACAAAAAGACAAAAAAAAAAAAAGAACAAATCGATTTGCTGCTAACATTGTGAGACTTAGATCAGTGATAGTAGTTAGTTCATTGATTACATGCTGTGAGAGTAAACTTGGCTATCGATTGGTTCATTCATAAAGTAAATGTTTCATTCCAGTTCAGGCTAGATACAGATTCTGGTTAGTCTACTCACTCTACTGGGTGGCTTGTACAGTGGTTCTCAGGTTTTGTTTGGGTGGCTTGTACGGTGATTCTCAGGTTTCGTTTGGGTGGCTTGTACAGTGTTTCTCAGGTTTTGTTTGGGTGGCTTTACAGTGGTTCTCAGGTTTTTTTTGGGTGGCTTGTACAGTGGTTCTCAGGTTTTGTTTGAGTGGCTTGTACAGTGGTTCTCAGGTTTTGTTTGGGTGGCTTGTACAGTGGTTCTCAGGTTTTGTTTGGGTGACTTATACAGTGGTTCTCATGTTTTGTTTGGGTGGCTTGTACAGTGTTTCTCAGGTTTTGTTTGGGTGGCTTGTACAGTGGTTCTCAGGTTTGTTTGGGTGGCTTGTACAGTGGTTCTCAGTTTTGTTTGTTTTTTTGGAACATATTTTTGTCTGTTAATAAATATTGTTCAATACATGTTTTTATGTTGTTTTTTTTTAAATATCAGGACTGACTTTAACAATGGCAGCCACATGTGGCCATTCTTCGCACTATGGTGTGGCTCAATAAATTGTAATGTGGAAATGTATCTTACACAAGCTATGCCAAAACTACATCAGCATTATCAAATTCAATGTAATAAACTTCTGATAATAGAATAAGACAACAAATTACACGCTTAAACATGGTCTATTTCATTTATTACAAGAATCCATTCAGAATTATCTATTTAATTATAAAAAAAATATAACAACAATCTCTATATGTTTAATTTACTTATCAATGAATCAATCAGAGGTAGGAACACATATAGGCTACATTAGTATTAAAAAACGAAGACATTTCTATGTGAGTACTCTTTCTTTTACAAAAAGTAATTAATTTTATTAAACATACTTTAATGGTTTCTAATATGAAATGTATGACATTTATTGTGCAGAAGTTAGTAAAGGCTAGGAGAGGCCAACTTTTTGAAACGCGGGCTACAGTGGATTCATAAATTGAAAAGAGGGGCCGAAACTAGAGCAGATGAATGGAGTTCTTAAGAACATATGAAAAACATTAGTTTAACAGTTAGAAACACTGTATCATCTCTTAATTGTTAGAACCACTTTATCGTCTCTAAATTGTTAGAACCACTATATCGTCTTTAAATTGTTAGAACCACTGTATCATCTCTAAACAGTTAGGACCACTGTATCATCTCTAAACAGTTAGAACCACCGTATCATTTCTAAACTATTGGCATCAATTCATGACATTGAACAAGGGAACTTTTCACGCCGCCAATCAAGATAAAACAATATTTACTGCCTGATGGACTAAATTAATTAACTTGCCACACTGCTGTCAATAATCAATACATTCAGTCATGCTTGTATATAGCATGACTCTACTACTCACAGTGTATTGTATTGAGGCATGTATATAACATGACTCTACTTCTGACAGTGTATTGTATTGAGGCCAGTATATAGCATGACTCTACTACTGACAATGTATTGTATTGATGCCTGTATATAACATGACTCTACTACTGACAGTGTATTGTATTGAGGCCAGTATATAACATGACTTTACTGCTGACAGTGTATTGTATTGAGGCCAGTATATAACATGACTCTACTACTGACAGTGTATTGTATTGAGGCCTGTATATAGCATGACTCTACTGCTGACAGTGTATTGTATTGAGGCCTGTATATAACATGACTCTACTGCTGACAATGTATTGTATTGAGGCCTGCATATAGCATGACTCTACTACTGACAGTGTATTGTATTGAGGCTTGTATATAACATGACTCTACTACGGACAGTGTATTGTATTGAGGCCTGTATATAGCAATGACTCTATGAGGAAAGCTCTTTAGATAGAGGCTTTTATTTAACATGACTTTTATGATGTCAATAATATTATATAAATATTTTATAATGAAATGAAACCATTTATAAATATCACACGCGGACTTTTTATTTTCAAGATATCAATGGTCGCTTCAAAGCTGAGGATGATTTAAACACGGGGACATCGGGCAGCCCGGGACCCGACCATTGATGGGCCACACAGAGCTCCACTTTAAACCCTTTTCTAAAATAAGTAAAGTTCCCTTAAGCTCCTAAGAGCTCATCGGGGCAGATGAAATCTATAATTCATTTTGTTTCTATAACCTCGGCGCATAAAGGAATTGTTTGGTTAGCACAACCCCCAGCCGCCTTTACAACTTAAAGTGAGGCATCCATTTAAAGCTGGGTGGACTTGGGGAATTACACCAGGACCTGAACAAATCCCAAGGTTTTCACTGAGGTTCGAACCCATGACTGTCCGGTCATTTTTAAGGGGCTAAATGAAGGTCGCATCTGCTTAAATGTTATTTAGAGACACTTTGGTACATGAACCCCATGGGGTACGGGAAAGGCTAAGCAGGGGGTACGCAGTGACATATAATTTTCGATTAGAGCAGCCAAAAGCTTAAAGAAAGTCACCAGTTCGCTGCGCATGGATTAGTTATTTAATGAAAATACGTTCGCTCCCTTAGTTGTACAGTCGCGAAAAGGTTGAGAACAGCGGATGTAGATTTTGAGAACCGCGGATGTAGATATTGAGAACCGCTGATGTAGATATTGAGAACCGCGGATGTAGATATTGAGAACCGCGGATGTAGATATTGAGAACCGCGGATGTAGATATTGAGAACCGCGGGTGTAGATATTGAGAACCGCGGGTGTAGATATTGAGAACCGCGGATGTAGATATTGAGAACCGCGGGTGTAGATATTGAGAACCGAGGATGTAGATATTGAGAACAGCGGGAGTATATATTATATCATCAAATTTTTGTTTAGCACAGGTATTATCAACGCTACATTGAGTTGTGGTTAGAATAGATTTCATTTTGTTTATAATATATTTCATTTCACAATTATTTACAATAAACAGTAAAGAGGATGTAAAATTTAAGTGTAACATAATATGACACAAATGAATTGAAGTAACATTTTGTCTAAAAAAAGTATTTTTATGACATTTTCTTTTCAAGAAAAATCATAATTTAAAATATACATTAGTATGACACTTTAATTAGATTTCTATTAAAAGAAACACACATTAGAAGCAATTTATTTAAAACAGAAATAAATTAGAACTAAGATTTTTATATTCTTAATTTAATATAAATGATTAAACTATGTATGAGATAAGTTTGAAAATATTTTCATAATTAAATACGTTAAATATTTATACTATGACCATTAGTAGAAAAAAAATACTGCAAAATATTTAGTTATGATTTTATTTTTTTTAAGCGAATAATTAAGAAATAAAATATTTTTTTTTTCTATTTTTGATACTATTCAATTTGTAAAATTTTATTTATCCATTTATATTAAAAAAAAATATACTCAAACTATAACAGAAAATAACATACCTGTGTTACAATACAGAAAATATCTTTGTGTCTTGTTATTTGTTCTGTTAATTTAGTTCAAAAGTTGTCTTTTTCCAGATCCTTGTTTTTAGTAAAAGTTTTACTCTAAGTTTCTCTCATCTGCGCCACTAAACTAAAGTTTCAATGAACTAATGTCAAACACATCTAAACTAAATGACTCCCGACTTCTTTACAATAAATAGTTCCACGGAAACAGTGGACAGGTTTCACTCTGGTACCAAACACACATGGCAGCTTGTCTTCTCTCACTCAACATTGTTTTGTGTGCGCTGGACAACTACTCTCTCTAATTGCAGGTGGACGGAAGCATCAATAGAGATGGACATGAACAAAAATTATGGGATGATTGATGCCATAAACGTTTTTAGTGATTCAAAGACATTTAAAAAAAAAGAAACATTCAATTTAATGACATAATACCAGTTAAAAAAAAAATCAAAATAAACTTAATATCTTCAATTAAAAATAGAAAAAAAAAATAGTTTGCTTTGGTGTTTATAACGATTATATTTAATGAATCGGAATGTTTAAAAATAATTCATTATCATCGAAAACACAGAAGAGTTCAAATTACTAATAGATTGGGCAGAGAAGTTGGTGATAGTTGATAAAAATTTCCCAAAAACATTTAGTTGTCTGTGTGTCTACTGCCAGATAACGTGACTTATGTAGTCTAAAAGCCAGTACAAATTTTCATATATCAACATCGTTATATTACAGTAGATATGTCAAATTGACATATTATAGTAAGCATTTACAGAAGACTCGCCACATCTGACATGTTTACAGCAGACATGTTACGGTAGACATGTTACAGTAGACTTTTTACACTGACATGCTACATTAGACATGTTACAGTAGACATGTTACAGTAGACTTGTCACAGTAGACTTGTTATAGTAGACTTGTTACAGTAGACATGTTACAGTAGACATGTTACAGTAGACATGTTACACTGACATGTAACAGTAGATATGTTACATTAGACATGTTACACTGACATGTTACAGTAGACTTGTAACAGTAGACATGTTACAGTAGACTTGTTACAGTACACTTGTTACAGTAGACATGTTACAGTAGACATGTTACACTGACATGTAACAGTAGATATGTTACATTAGACATGTTACAGTAGACTTGTAACAGTAGACTTGTTACCGTAGACATGTTACACTGACATGCTACAGTAGACTTGTAACAGTAGACATGTTACAGTAGACATGTTACAGTAGACATGTTAAAGTAGACATGTTACAGTAGACTTGTCACAGTAGACATGTAACACTGACATGTTACAGTAGACATGTTACAATGACATGTTACAGTAATTTGTAACAGTAGACATGTTACAGTATACATATTACAGTAGACATGTTACAGTAGACTTCTTACAGTTGACTTGTCACAGTAGACATGTTACAGTAGACATGTTACACTGACATGCTACAGTAGACTTGTTATAGTAGACTTGTTACAGTAGACATGTTACAGTAGACATGTTACACTGACATGTTACAGTAGACTTGTTACAGTAGACATGTTACAGTAGACATGTTACAGTAGACATGTTACAGTAGACATGTTACAGTAGACTTGTCACAGTAGACATGTAACACTGACATGTCACAGTAGACTTGTCACAGTAGACTTGTTACAGTAGACATGTTACAGTAGACATGTTACAGTAGACATGTTACAGTAGACTTGTCACAGTAGACATGTAACACTGACATGTTACAGTAGACTTGTTACAGTAGACATGTTACACTGACATGTTACACTGACATGTCACAGTAAACTTCTTACAGTAGACATTTTACACTGACATGTTACAGTAGACTTGTTACAGTAGACATGTTACACTGACATGTTACAGTAGACTTGTCACAGTAGACTTGTCACAGTAGACTTGTTACAGTAGACTTGTTACAGTAGACATGTTACAGTAGACATGTTACACTGACATGTTACAGTAGACTTGTTACAGTAGACATGTTACAGTAGACATGTTACAGTAGACATGTTACAGTAGACATGTTACAGTAGACTTGTCACAGTAGACATGTAACACTGACATGTCACAGTAGACTTGTTACAGTAGACATGTTACAGTAGACATGTTACAGTAGACATGTTACAGTAGACATGTTACAGTAGACTTGTCACAGTAGACATGTAACACTGACATGTTACAGTAGACTTGTTACAGTAGACATGTTACACTGACATGTTACACTGACATGTCACAGTAAACTTCTTACAGTAGACATTTTACACTGACATGTTACAGTAGACTTGTTACAGTAGACATGTTACACTGACATGTTACAGTAGACTTGTCACAGTAGACTTGTCACAGTAGACATGTTACACTGACATGTTACAGTAGATATGTTACAGTAGACTTGTCACAGTAGACTTGTCACAGTAGACTTGTTACAGTAGACATGTTACACTGACATGTTACACTGACATGTCACAGTAGACTTCTTACAGTAGACATTTTACACTGACATGTTACAGTAGACTTGTTACAGTAGACATGTTACAGTAGACTTGTTACAGTAGACATGTTACAGTAGACTTGTCACAGTAGACTTGTCACAGTGGACTTGTTACAGTAGACTTGTTACAGTAGACATGTTACACTGACATGTTACAGTAGACTTGTTACAGTAGACTTGTCACAGTAGACATGTTGCAGTAGACTTGTTACAGTAGACTTGTCACAGTAGACATGTTGCAGTACACAGAACGAAACAACAATTTTTAGTTCAGTTCTGGCCACATTGAGCGCGAAATTATTGAAATATTTATCAAAGCTGATAATTTAGGACGTATTTCAAAGATGATAATGTAGGACATATTTGAAAGCTGATAATGTAGGACGTATTTCGGACGCATATTGGTTCGGTTATTTTTATTGTGATCTGGGAGAAAACGATACAAAAAAATCCTCAAGAATTGGTTTAACTTTATGGTGTTATTAGACGTTTACAAACACGTCAGTGTTGGTCATTTGATTAACATTTACAATGTGTCTCAACGGATATGTAAATATAATTAAATACAGTGGACATGTCCAGGAAGTTCACTGTATGTCTTGAAGGATATGATAGATTCACAACTGAAGTGTAAGGTGTAAACTTAATAAAAAAAATGTAATTTATATATGTATTATATCTTTGCTCTGTCTGATTTTATTTATATGACTTGTAATGTCAACAAAAACATTAGTTATTTACAATATTATTTATATTTCCATTTGTTGTTTACTTTAATCAGATGAGTAAAATGTTTTATGTTAACTTTACTAATTGTATCACTCAGGGTCAGAAAATAGAATTGATAAATAAAAATCCTATTTTTTTCAAGGTCAAATAGCTGCTATTATTTAAGGTAAACATGTCGATTCCTGCGTTCGGGTATTTTTTTCTTGCTTTTTTTAAAATTTTGTCTCATCAATTTGTGTTTGTAGATTTTTGTTATTTACGATTTTTTTCTTAATTTTTTTCCCCGCAGCTCTTATATAACAATATTTAGGTAAAATTAATGCATTTAGGTGTTTGTGTTAAAGAAATTGAATAGCATAAATTTAGAGCATTAATAATGCGTTAGTAGCAGTTATTCAGCAATCTTATTTAAAATAATTACTTTAATTCACAATCATACGTATGAGGGGATCATCTCCTAAGGGGTACAGTCAGAAACAAGGATGAGAACCGCTGCTCTATTTTTATTTTTAGAATGAGAAGTGTTTTTTTTTCTGGTGACACACTGGAACACTGTTCCGGCAACTTTTTCGTGGACTTTTGTATATTAATATATAACTGTCCTGAATGCTTGGATTTAGTACTTTTTTCAGATTTTTTATCGGTTTATCGAATGCAACATCGCTGTAAATAAATTAACATATTAAAAAAACTAGACACACACACACACACACACATATATATGTATATATACATATACATATATATATATATATATATATATATATATATATACATATATATACTATACAGTGGCTGTATTTTTCATAATTACTGTGATACTGAGTTAAATTTTAAATATGGCTGTTGATTTACTGCAATTAAAGCGTAATTAATGCGTTAATAATATGCGATTACATTTTTTAACACAAGCACCTAAATACGTTAAATTTTACCCAAATGGTGTTATTTCAGAGTTGCAGATGAATTAAAAAAAATCAGTAAATAACCCAATTCTTTAATTAGATCAGACGAGATTTAAAAAAAAAAAGGAAGAAAAAAAAAACCCGAACACAGAGTGTCACGTTTACATAAATCATATCATCTATAAGACCTTGAAACAATAGGATTGCCATTTCTTAATTCAAACTTATGACCCTGACTGATGCAATTATTGAACATCTGCACATGTTATAGTTTGATTGACAAGTGTCATGGCTTTGAAACAATGTAACTTGTGGTTGGTAAGTGACGTCATCAACCAATATTAACATTACCCACCTCCCCACCAATACAACCACAGTCGGCGAGTTGATGGACAAATTTACTTTTAATCTTCTTTTGAAGTTTTTGCTTTCCACGTCGATGTATATAAATGTTATTCTTATATTCTTTCAATCATTTACTTTCTTACTATCAACTATTTGTTCAATGTTTTAGTGAACAACAAAAATTAATTTTTTATCGGTCTGTCAGTTATATTAATAAAAAAATATTGTGTAAAATGACAGTCTTTGATGTTATCGGTCGGGTTTCATTTTTCATCTTCTGTTCTTTCTTTCCTGTTGACGACACACTTTATAACAAGTCGCGACCCACATGTGAGACTGAGAACAAATGAACAAGGATGGTTACTTGCTCGCGTCAAAAATGAGTCGAACATTCTAGCTTGTCAAAGACTTCACACACACACATACAAAGGTTTAATACTCTATTGCTTAGGCCCAGTAAGTGCGAAAAAATAACAACAGGTTGCTATTATTTTAAAATGACATGTTGATATAATTAAAAAATGTTACAATTAACAAATAATGTATTTTTTCGATTAAATATGCGTTAATTTGCGATAATTTTTTTAATTATGCGTTAATTTCGATTAACATTTTTAATCGAACAGCAGCTCTAATATATATATATATATATATATATATATATATATATATATATACCTATTATTATGGCTTCACACTTCTTCTAAAATCCTTCTTCATTCCTTTACCTTCCTCAAAGTGTACAAATCAGGGAGCATGAAAAAACATCAACAATTCTTTGCAGCATAAAGGCGCAATACAGCACCAGCGCGCAAGTTCTATTCTACTTAATTAGTAAGAAAATTTAAAAATGTATCATCGGGAAATGACGTCACAGAGGAGTTTTAGTTATGGCGCCGTCGAGATTACTTTAATATAGTAAAATACTAAAATAAAAATAACTAATTACAATTGAACTACCCATCGAGATGTGTAAAGTCCCTGTAAGGATGAGATGAAATCCCTTAGATCCTATAAACCACTAATGGGACGGTTTTATGGTGCCCTTCTTTCATCCCCACCATAGCCGATAGTGCAATGGCCATGGAGGCACCACGGGAGATATATCGGGAACTTGAGCCAAGACCTGAAAAATTTCCTTGGTCCTCACCGGAGATCGAACCAGGTACCTTCAGGTCGACAGTCGAGCGCGTTACCGCACGACCATCCGTCCCACACCCATCGAGATAAAACGAAACCTGTCCCTTTACCTTCCCCATGTGTATGTGTACCAAATTTCACGTTATTTGGTTGTCTGGATCTTGAGTTATAAGGGAACACAGACAGCAAATGCGTCTTATAAGTATATGTATATATATATAGATAATTGCCTGGCCCTACTATGGTATGGTAAGTTCTATATAAAACTACGACTTGAATTTGATTTGTATACCTGAGGTGAGTTTAGGTAAATTTTTTTTTAGACAACAAAGTAGGTACTATGATATCCGTGCCCAAACGACCCGGAAATAGCCTTGAAAATCTCCGTATGCTACATAAGCCATGTTTGGCAACAGTTAGAACCAGTGGTACTGTGATTTTCTGAAACGCTTTAATTTACTCATTATTTTATTTTTACTTTGCCATAATTTTAAAAGAACTTATCCTTAAGTTAATCTGTGTGAATTTTTTTGTTAACTACGCCATCTTCGTTTTGAGGAATCAACATTTCAAAATAAGGTAAGATAAATTTTGCTTTTATTTTTTAATTAGGTCGCGACCCAATGTTTTTATTGATCGATCAACTGTTAATATATTCTAAATATCTTATTTAATCATTTTTATGTTGATTGACTGCTCAAAAAATTAAAAAACCGTGTTCTTGACGAGTCGCTTATTTGCCGATAAAAGTTACCTATTATCGATAACGGCAACCGCGGGCAGCGCTAATCTTAACATTAAATCCATACATAGTAATCCTTCAAAATCAATATTTTTTAACTGCCATCCTTTAACAAAGTTACGTTTTTTTTAATCTAGTATGTGTTCTGAATATAAAAACACTAATATTTTTATCCAAAGTAGTATCTGGTAGAAATATATTGTGTGTTATGTCAAACTACTATAAGTAATAAGTCTAATATATCAATAAAATTATGCTATAATTTAATTTTTTTAAATATTCATTGGAGCCTTATAACAGTAGTGATTTTTACTCAGGTTAAACATTTATTTCAGAAACTTTTTAAAACATTAACTTCTTTTATTTTATTTTCAGGAAAATGGAAAATACAAATACTCTAAAGTTGAAGAATTTAAAGGACATGGAGAATCTTCTTGAGTCTCATAAAGATAGCAAATTCACAAATGGATTTATTTTCTACATTTTCCTGCAACTAGGAAAAAATGTTAGTAAAACAGCTGAGCATGTAGTGACAATGGCAGAAAGTAATTGCCATATTACTTCTGTAAAAAGTAAAGTATCTAGAATTAATGAACAAGTAAAGCTCTATAAAAGAAATATCCATAACAATTGGAATAACATTGTGGAGTTCTTTGATTCTGAATTCAAGTTTCCTGAAAGGAAACATACATTACCATCATTACAGCCTAAGCATCCTCCCTTCATTTCTCCTGTTAAAACCAGGATTGAAAGAGACTGCCAGTCATGCAAATATAAAAGACAGACTAACAGTGAACTGTTGGCTGTGAATAGAAAATTAAACTTCGAACGAAGATTTGAAATGAGAGAAAGGATAAGAATAAAAAAAACTTACCAAGTCAAGAGGGTAAATGATTTAATTAAAAGAAAAACCTCCAGAATTTCAAGGTATCAGTTGAAAACAAAACAACTGGAAGAAGTGCTCTCAAGTCTTCATAAATCTTTGAAGAAGTCACACTTGAAGTGTCAGTTCCTTCTTAAGGAAAACACTAAATTGAAAAAAGAAATTGCCACCGGTAAAATGTATGCAGCAGCGCTACAAACCAAAATTGAGAGCCATGACTACACTGTCTACAGCATGGAGAAAAAGATGGAGTCTTTGACCGAAGAAATATTAGAGTTGAAGAAGGTTTTGTCTACTAAAGAGAACAAGAAGCAATTCCATTCTAAAATTCGGCTGATCATTTACAGCTGCATTGAATGCAATGTACCAGTAAACTCTATTTCTAAGGTTATAACGGCTTGTGCATCATTATGTCCAAATGTTACAATTGAAAGTCTGCCAAATGCATCAACAATTGCTCAGATGAGCAGGGAAATGGGCGCTATTGCAGATCTTCAGCTTGTTGATACTTTGATTGTGGCTGACTGTGCAACTTTGGCTTTTGATGCTACTTCTTTGAAAGGTAGCCATATTAACCAAATTCATTTTGGCACAAAAAATAATATTTTGACTGCTAGCATTGCAGAACTACCTGGAGGTAAGGCAGAGGATTACGGTCAGCATATTTTGCAGACTTTAGATGACTTAGCTGAAACATATAGTGTTTTTTACTCTGTCAATAAAGACCCTGTTAAAAGGCAAATCTGTGGGAAAATTGTTTCAACCCTCACTGACAGAGCATCAGCTAATCATGCAGCTATTTCACAACTTAATGTTGTACTTGAAACTGAGCTGCTTGAGCTACACTGTCATCTACATCCACTGGATGGAATAGCGAGTGAAGTCAGAAAAGAATTGACCAAAACGAACGCAGTCACAAGTAAGACATATGGTTCAGACTGTAAAGCAGCAAATCTTCTTTACTCCATTTCAAAGTTGAGGTAAGTATTTTACTATTTAGCCAAACAAACGTAAATTAAGTATAAATTCTACATATTTTTATATGCTATTCAATGTATAATATATTTAAATTTTCAGATACAAAGCCAAGGGTGACCCATCAGGTTTCAAGTCCTTCTTAAAGAAAAATGGACTTCCATGTAGTACTTTTCCTAGGTATGTGGGCAATAGGCTTCATATACTGTTTCACTCATCTGGAGTGGTGTACAGACATAAGCAGTTGCTCATTCAGTACCTAGAAAAGTATTGCAACAATACAACTACTTTGAGAAGTGCAATACTGGAAGACTTGAAGAATGACATCTTGATGGCTCAACTTCAGGTGCTGGGACTTTGGGGGAAAATGGTGACTGGGCCATGGATGGCCATTGTATATGGATCTGAATGTCAAAGAAATCATCTTGATATGGTAAATCTATTTTTTTAAATAGACAAGACTTAATATACTTATTTATTAAACTGATATTCTAGTTATTTCAAAATTTAATTTATTTTTAATTTAAGGCACAACAAATTAAGACAGCTGTAAGTTTCATTGAAAGAATTGCTGCTGAGCCAGAATATTTAATCAGCACCACATTTGATGCATTTGGACGGCCTCTTATTTTAGATGACACGTTGTCTGCATTGTTAATAGTCGACAATACAAATTTTGTCCAACTCAATGAAATAATACATCTAGTGGCCACTGCCACGTCAAATGTTTTAAATAGACAAATGTCTCGCTATTTATTTGGCGATCTTGCAGATCCAACAGAGGAACTGAAGGTCAAAGCAGCCAGTGCTCCTGCCCACAACATTTGGGCTGAACGTACATTGGGGATAATAGACTCTCTAGCACGAAGAGCCCCTAATGCCAGCATTTCTTTTCTGGATGGAAAGGCAAAATTTCAAGTGAATAAAACATTAGAATGGCTAAGCACAAAGCCCACAGATGAGCAGGATGCCATTGTTAAATTTTCGATCCAAAGAGGTGCTACAATAAGGACAATCAGTAAAGAGAGAAAAGGTCAAATGGAAGCGGCCATCTGTGACAGATTAAAAGAAAAAGGGCAGAAGAGAGACATGGTACACAGATCAAGAGTAGGCAAGGAGATAAAGTTTCTGCTCGAACAAAATGTCCCTAATTTGATGGAGCAGAAAATCTTTCTAGCTTTAAGTGCCTATCAAAAAAATAAAGTAAAAGATCTCTTGGATTCAAATCCTAACAAAATTGAAGGCGCTCGCTTTCAGCACATCTGGAATGTGGATGGACAAGATACCCTTTTTCAAGGAAAGATTATCATGAAGTCAGCATCTCCAGGGAAAAAAATCAGGATAGCTTACTGGAAAATGCATGAAAATGAAGAGGATGCCGAAGATGTAAAACTAACTTTAGAAAGTATTTTAACAGATGCTGTTCTGAATGATTTAATTTTTTTTTAACTTGAATTAATTCTATGTAATGCCCTTGCATCTTTTTCTAATCATTTCCTTTTATCATTAAATAATGATTTAGTCATAGGCTGTAAAAACACCTGTATCAATGTAATTTTTTTATGAATTGCTGGGAAATGTATGATATAAAAATTTTCACTGGTGACTTATTCTCTTTTTATTGCTTTGTAAATTTGGCTCTTTCACATATCTTTTCTTATCACATGTGTGAAGTGGTTTTTCATTTAAGAATGAAATACATTTTATTTAAATCCATGATTTTATTTGGCAAAAAATTTCAGTTTTGTCAAGTGTTAAAACTTTTTTTAATATGACATACATAATTTAAATTGACTATTTATTGTTTGTATAATTGCATGCAGTAATCTTAATTATTTCTTAAAATTTGCTTTGTCATTCAACAATGAAATATGCACAATTATTTTTGCACTGAAGCATGCATCTTGGAATTTTTTAATCTATGTTTCTTTGTAAATTTAGTATTTTTATCCTTTCGCCTTGTAGTAATGATTTTTTTGTTATTCATTTTTAAACCAATATGATTTTAGTTGATTTTCATTGCAAAATGAAATGCATGCAGCCACTTATGTTTGGTGAAAATTGTAGGCTTGTATCATTTTTATTTAGTTTTTGCTGCTTTCAAGTATTTTTCATTTCTAAAATTGTATAGCACTTGTATTTGTTTTTTTTTAAGTGCATAGACTAATATCACTTAAATATGTTTAATTGACCTTATTTTAAAAGTCAATAGGATGCTTTATCAGTGGTGAAAATTTGAGCTTGCTAGCTTAAATGGTTCAAAAGTTGTGTCAGTTTTAGTAGCCCAATCTCAAAACCCAGGCCGCAATTTTTTTTGAGTTATTCATCATATTGCCTTATAATAATGATTTTTTTTGCTAGTCATTTTTAAACCAATATGATTTTAGTTGTTTTTCATTGCAAAATGAAATGCATGCAGCCACTTATGTTTGGTGAAAATTGTAGGCTTGTACCATTTTTATTTAGTTTTTGCTGCTTTCCAGTATTTTTCATTTCTAAAATTGTATAGCACTTGTATTTGTTTTTCTTTAAGTGCATAGACTAATATCACTTAAATATGTTTAATTGACCTTATTTTATAAGTAAATAGGATCATTTATCAGTGGTGAAAATTTGAGCCTGCTAGCTTAAATGGTTCAAAAGTTATGTCAGTTTTAGTAGCCCAATCTCAAAATTCGGGCCACAATTTTCTTGACTTTTTCTATAGTAAAAAAAGGCCTGTTTTTCGGCACAAGAAATTGAATATCTCAATAACCAAAAGACATACATACTTAAACAAGGTATCATTTTAAAGCATTTTTAGAGCTCTATTGATCTATGTATGATTTGACATGTTATATACATTTTGAATTTTTTATCAAAGTACCTAAACAAAGTACTGACGGAAATGAAGACGTGCGTGGGTGTGAAGTGTAGCAAAATATGACAGGGATGGAGGGGTTGACATATGCATTAGTTTGGAATTTACACTTGTGGAAGAAGACATGTTTGATATTGTAGTTGATAGAAAAAAACCTCGCATTACTCGACTTGATTGATACATGTAAATAAACTGGTCTTTTAGCGTGTGTTTGCCCCAGTTTTAAAACCCAGCATCGTAACCATAATTTCTAATTGAAAAAACCCATCGAAAACTGTAAGTATTATGAACTACCGCATCTGAATAGGAAACAAGACAAGATAAGAACAGTTTTTATTTTTTAAACGAATCGTTTTCTAAAATATATATGTATTTTAATTATCAAGTATAATAAAGTAACTTTTATTGCAAGGGAAATAATTTATTAATTTCATTCATCATAACTAAACACGGTTATATCGCTTGTATAGGTTTTTTTTTACTTTCATTTTTGAGAGAGAGAGATAGAGAGAGAGAGAGAGAGAGAGAGAGAGAGAGAGAGAGAGAGTGAGAGAGAAAGAGAGAGAGAGAGTGTGAGAGAGAGAGATTGGAAGTGAGAGAGAGAGAGAGAGAGAGAGAGAGAGAGAGAGTGAGAGTGAGAGAGAGTGAGAGAGAGATTGGAAGTGAGAGAGAGAGAGAGAAAGAAATAGAGAGAGAGAAAGAGAGGACATGGCTATGGAATCAAGATGTAAGTTGTAACTTACATTTATCACAAAGTGTTGTCAGGAAATAAGTCAGGATGTAACTTGTAACTTACATTTATCACAAAGTGTTGTCAGGAAATAAGTCAGGATGTAACTTGTAACTTACATTAATCACAAAGTGTTGTCAGGAAATAAGTCAGGATGTAACTTGTAACTTACATTTATCACAAAGTGTGGTCAGGAAATAAGTCAAAACGATCTTATTTATGTAAAAGGGGGATGGGAGCGGGTTTAAATCTCGATTGCAAATATCCAGCCTTTAGCGGGTGCCATGAAACTATCACAGTCTAACAGTCGCCTACATACTAACAATGTTGTTTGCCATGAAACTATCACAGTCTAACAGTTGCCTACATACTAACAATGTTGTTTGCCATGAAACTATCACAGTCTAACAGTTGCCTACATACTAACAATGTTGTTTGCCATGAAACTATCACAGTCTAACAGTCGCCTACATACTAACAATGTTGTTTGCCATTAATTAGCACACGATATAAATACTGAACGGCCATATTTATTTTATCTTTTTGTAAAAGTGAGTCAGTAAAACAAAAGTCAGTTATTAAATCAGCGAGCAGTAAATCAAAATGTAAATGAACCATGTTTGAGTAAATAAATCAACGGCTCTAAGGAAATATATTTTTACCTGACTGACGAGGATACAACGTTGTACTGGAGACGGTGATACAACGTTGTACTGGAGACGGTGATACAACATTGTACTGGAGACGGTAATACAACGTGGTACTGGAGACGGTGATACAACGTTGTACTGGAGACGGTGATACAACGTGGTACTGGAGACGGTAATACAACGTTGTACTGGAGACGTTGATACAACGTTGTACTGGAGACGGTGATACAACGTTGTACTGGAGACGGTAATACAACGTTGTACTGGAGACGGTGATACAACGTTGTACTGGAGACGGTGATACAACGTTGTACTGATAACGATGATACAACGCTGTACTGGAGACGGTGATACAACGTTGTACTGGAGACTGTGATTCAACGTTGTACTGGAGACGGTGATACAACGTTGTACTGGAGACGGTGATACAACGTTGTACTGATAACGGTGATACAACGTTGTACTGGAGACGGTGATACAACGTTGTACTGGAGACTGTGATACAACGTTGTACTGGAGACGGTGATACAACGTTGTACTGGAGACTGTGATACAACGTTGTACTGGAGACGGTGCAATATAGACAGTAGCCGTTTTCAAATGACAGATTTTTATAAGTGCAGTATAGACCTTGTCCGTTTTCAAATGACACATAATTTATAAGTGCCATATAGACAGTGGCCGTTTTCAAATGACACATTTTTATAAGTGCAATATAGACAGTGGCCGTTTTGAAGTGACACAAGTTTTATAAGTGCAGTATAGACCGTGGCCCGTGGGAGGGGAAAGGGTAAGCAATATGTAAACAACATTCAATATTTGATTTGTTCTGGCTAGTCATGTGACTATATAAACGACATTCAATATTTTGATTGGTTTAGGCTAGTCATGTGACTATATAAACAACATTCAATATTTTTATTTGTTCAGGCTAGTCATATGACTATATAAACAACATTTAATATTTTGATTTGTTCAGGCTAGTCATGTGATTATATGAACAACATTCAATATTTTGATTTGTTCAGGCTAGTCGTGTGACCCACACGACCCAGTATACCCACTTAGTACAGCATCTGATATGAGTCACAAATGACACTTATCACACATGACACAATAATATCAGAAAACAAACTGATTTAGATTGATAAATGCTTTAAGTTAAAACAGTACAAACAAACCCATTCAGCAGACATAGATTCAAAGTCCCCGAAAAATGTGTACATTTTCTTGCTGACATCAACAAGTCTAACACTATGATTAATTAACAATAATCAGTTTTCATCACCAGTCTATAGATAATCAGTTTGTCTCACCAATGTAAACATAATCAGTCTCACCAGTCTATAGATAATCAGTTTGTCTCACCAGTTTATAGCTACTGACCAAGAATGCTTATAATAAATTTTCAATTGAGTTAAAAAAATAATAGAAATCAAATATCATATTTTGACATGTACTTGTATTCAATCTATAATAAATGTGTTTTACATAAGTTTGGTTTATTTAATAATATGTAGGCCTATTGCTTCTAACGTAGATTTTAATTGATTTACAGTTTAACATGTAAATTATTAATGTATTTATATGCGGCTCTTAGAGTCACACGCAGACCTTTAATATGTTTTATTCGGCTCCCAATGATCCAGATTTTTTTCACTTATCTAATTCCCTGGGTTCACTAATTCCCTGGGTTCACTAATACTTAATACAATGATAGTGCCCCAACTTCTTAAAGTATATTTTACTCATTAAATAAATAGCGAAACCTAACAACCACACTTGTGACCACCACTGGTACCAGACAAATAGTATTCATGTTTTCGGAATTCCCGATTATTTTAAAATGGGAAGGACCTTACTATTTATAGAACTTTGAAAAAATACTTCAGTGCGGAAATATTTTTTTTTAGTCACACGGCCTTATATATCATTCATAAAAAATGTCATAATATTGAAACTAGCTAAGGTAAGTTGTAAAACTCTTTAAAAAAATAGTTAAATAGCCTAATTGATTACGAGTGAAATGTTTTTATTGTGGACCTAATTAAGGTGTTATTAAGAGAATTAGCTTATTAACGTATGCAATTGTTATCTACAACTACTACAAGCCTATATAGTGTAGGTGTCTGTAATTCAGTCAGTTTGATAATTTTATTTCAAACCTGACTAAAAAAATATTATTTTTGTTTTGACTTTTTTACCTCAGCATGCATGTTGTGATAATTAAATAAAACTAAAGATCATTGTTTTTAGTTCAGGAAGTACTGGTTTATAATATGATATATCGATCTTTAAGCAACGATATCGATGTTATAAAGTCAATAATTGTGTTCTAAAAATCTATTGAATATATTACAGTTGTTTGTGATATAATTTTAAAATAATAATTATATAGTATCATAACCAAACACACTCTGAGTCACTCTGTCAATGTTTTTACAATATACTAGTTAAGTAATTTAATAAAATGTAAACATTAATAAAATAAACAACTATTTTTATCGATACTGTCTATTTGTTTGTTTCAAAAGACGATCTTTGTATGCCTGTTTGACTGAATAATCAGTTACTCTCTAATACTCTATTGTTATTTATATTTGGATTTTAGAAATCAGTAGGATATTTAAATACAGCAATCTAGCATTGAAAATATTATCTTAATAAAACTTTTACAATTTATTTCCTTAAAATATGAAGTTAGAAATTCTAGGAAGGAAGTTAATTAATTTAGTTTAAATAGTTAGTGGTAATGTTAGAATCATCCTGGTCATATTATACATCTGCAACTATAATAGTAGGGCACAGTAGTCCTAGTTAGAAATTAGATAGCTTAATGAATTTTAAACTATTTCTCATTTTAAAGAACTTTACAGCTTTAAAGATTTATCAGATTTTATAATGATTATGATAATTTAATCTAACATTTATTTAGCAATAGTTTTATTCGCTGATATCATTCTTTAAATTGTATTAATAACTTCGGACAATTAAAAATCGTTAATTTTAGTGTAATTACTTGAATTCAGTAGGCTAATTGTAGATCTACCAATAAGAAGTTTTTGAAATACATAATCAATATTATATTTTTAATAATTGAATATTTGTCTAAACTTTTCATCAGTATTAAATAATTATTGAATCTGTAGTAGCAATTAAGTGTATGCGCTAATCTCTTAAAATATAAATAAAAATATTTATTATTTTCTTTTTTTCTGAAGAAAATCTTATGCATGCTTGAATAGACAATCTAAAACTGACAAAATACTTTTAAAAAATTAAATTTATATTTAAGGTGCTATATGATTTATATTTTCTACGCCTTCAAAAAATAATATGCATTATTTTCTAAATTTATATTTTTATTTTCCTTCGTTCTGTTAAAGTTTGTTACATTTGTTTTACTTTATTTTCAAATTTTGTTCATTTTCTTTTAATTGTATGTAAATTTAAAAATGTTTATAGGTGTTTGAAATTTAAATTATTATTTTTATTTGCCATTAAATTTTTTCTACTATTTCCTATTTTGTTAAATTAATTTAATTTTTTTTTCTGCCCTAATAGATATTTTGTCATATTTTTTTCATTTAAATCTGTTAGATATGTCTATTACAATGGTTCTCATACTTGTAGACATACTTTGACAACTATTTTGGTTTTACAACAATCATAAAGTCTGGTGTTTTTGTTATCCACCGGTAAAAAAAAACAAAAAGGGAATATTAGAAAAGTTTTTTTTTTTTTTTTTTATAAATGTGAATATATATATAGAAATATTCATATATACCTATTATAACATATCTATGAATATAGTGTGTGTAACTATTTGAAATATTCATATAGGCCTATTATAACATATCTATGAATACAGTGAGTGTAACTATTTGAAATATTCATATAGGCCTATTATAACATATATATGAATACAGTGTGTGTAACTATTTAGGCCTATTATAACATATCTATGAATAAAGTGTGTGTAACTGTTTAGGCCTATTATAATATATCTATTAATACAGTGTGTGTAACTATTGAAAAGTATATTGTCTCCATATTGGGTTAGTAGAAGACATAATACTTTAATGTGCCCCACTCTGCATTTCCCATTATAATTTGTAGATTTACAAACATTTTGTTATGTAAAATGAAATATAGGCTAGTTGTAATTAGACATCTACAGATTATAATTGATAATTACCAATCATTTAAGAAAAAATAATAATTTTGTCAAAAACCAACAGAAGATTGTTAGCAACCCGCAAGGTGGTTATATCTGTTTAAGAATCACTGGTCTATTAAATATCTAAATCAGTGTATCATAAATGACATAACTAGTGTACATTTATCACTTTCAACATTTTTTAAATAAACAATTCCCTTAAAGTTATTTTTTTAATTTTTAACAAAATTTTACAATAATGCAAAGATCTTTTAAAGGGTGAAACATGGATTATGAGATGACTGTATAATTTTGTTAACTAAAGCTCTTGCAAGAAAATAATAATATATTTTTTGTTAATTTTTGGGTTATTAAAAATTCTTCACTATCTTAAATTAAGATATTTTTTTTTATTCAGGTATCATACATAAAATTGTATAATATACTGAAGAGAAGTCTTACAGTAATAGTGGAGGTTTTAATAAATATAATGTAACGTACATGGCTTAAATAAAAATACATTTTATTGTTTTAATTTTTCACTTTGACCAAGTAGATTGAAACACTTTTAGTTTTATACCTAATTTCAAGTTGCACAAATCTTGGTAGATGTCAAATAAAAATTGGTAAAGTAAAAATGTTTTTAATAGCTGTATTATTTTTGTCTTTAACTTAAAAGTCAAATATACAGTCATTACTCAATAATACTCAAAATGATAAATAAATATACATATGATATAAACTAATTTTTTAAAGATTAATACAAGTTGGCATAAATCTGATATTGAAATGTTTTATTTCAGCTGATTTCTCAAGTTCCGGGTATATAGCCTAACTGACACAATATAAAGATACTCTTGTGAGGTTAAATACATTGTGTAACCAAGTATGTTTCATTGGTGTAATCTAAAACATATCTAAATTTTATTTAATATATATATATGTATTACTTAGGTATTAAGTAATAAATTTTTTCAGTTTTATTGAATTTTAATATTTTCAATGTATTTCTTTTATGTCCAGCTCCAAATAGCTTTAACAAATAAACATGGGAACACGTAATTCTAAAGGTAAAGTATTTTTTATTATGAAAGATAATTAATAATAACGAATGTTAATAGGTAATTCTTGTGTGTTTCTTGAGTTTATCGTAAAGAAATGTTCTGATGTTTAATATGTAAATATTTATTTACACCAGTTAATGAACATTGTTAAATAACAACCCAATATATTATTGTCTCTTCAGCTACGTTATCTAGTCAGAGTGAACTGGACATACCAGTGGATCAAATTCATGGTAATATGTTATATTTTTTTTTGACTCTTCTTAAAATAATCAATTTAGCAATAAAGTAAAATTGTTTATATTTAATTATAAAATCAATAATCAATGGTAAATTCAGCTATCTAAAATAAATCATAATATTTTATTGATATTTTGTTGTAAAAAAAAAACAGTTATAAATTTATTATAGAAAGAGATGTTTTATTTTGTTATTAGGTGGTCATGAAACTCAGGTGTCAGAAGGTGGAGAAGCTGATCTACACAGACATCTTGTTGGCTGTAAGAAGAATCCAGGTCATAGACAGTTTATACCTGTTGATTCATTTACATTAAACCATCTACCTGAAGGTCGTCGTGACAATGAATTCTATGAACTGATCAAAGCTACAGCTGACCTGACAGTCAGAGTTGATGTTAAAATGACCAGTCCACACAGACCAAAGTTTTGGCCAGACACAAAAGTTTCATATCCATTTTACAACATGAGAGACAAAACAAACTTGAGAACAGGAAGTGGGATGGTGAGTGACAGAGTGTACAAGTTTACAGATGGAGATAGTCAATATGGAGGTAAACATGAGGAGGACTACACAACATGTTGGTGTAAGAAATGTAAACATTCAGACACAGCCAGCCACGTGTGGTGGGAGTTTTATGTGAACACAGCCACACATGTGGTGTTTGATGACATTGAGGCCAGCCACACATCCTTGAGATTGTTTTATGATAGAGAAGACAGTCCAGTGGTCTGTGTTGATCAGGTCAGTGTTGTTGATGTAGACATTGAGAGAGACTGGTGTATGTTGAAATGTGTGACATGTGACAAAAATCTGGCAGATAAACTGGACATGTTGTGTAGACATTATTTTGATGTCTGGTGTAAAGTCTACAACAAATACAGAAAATCTCGAGATGTGGACAAGTTGAACTTTATAGTTTCACATCCTCATGGATGTAGTAAACAGGTCAGTGTTGGTCACTGGGTGGACAAATACGAGGTGGGTGATATATACAATAAATTTACCTACACAACATGTACATGTCCAGGTAGTAGTGGAGCCAGAGTTAATTGTGTGGGGTATGATGGTGGTAGTTGGTGGTTGTATCAACTTGTCCACAGTGGAAGTTTAAATTCTAAACTTAATTACAGCGGGACTGGTCATGTCTATTGAGTTGTATGTAAACAAACAATATGGCGGTGTTGTATTTTATTTGTATGTCATTCTATTATATTATGACAACAACATAAACATTTGTTGTTTGTTTATTATTGTCATCAATATATTTATTTATTCTAATATTGTTTATCTTCTGTGTCTGCACTCAAATATTTTATAATTTCAATAAAAGTTTCACTTGACAAATATTTTTGTTTATTTTTGTTTCTTAAAGTTATTTCGGTCACGTCATGTTTTTGTTTATTTGTTTATTAAATTACTGAAATTACGTCATAAACGAAATTGACAAGAAAATTAGATTATTTTAACACACAATTATATATCGAAAATAGGTATACGATCGACTCAATGTTAGCATATAGTGTAAAACTGAACAAATGTGAACGTACAATGGTCAGTTCAGTAATAATGAACAATATTTATATAATAAATCAACAAACAATACATTTAACTTCATGGCTGTTTAATATTAATATTAAGTAAAAGAAAATAGACTTTACAAAAAAAAAAAAATATTGTGCAAAAAAAAATTTGGCAATCAAGGGGAAATAATCATTAAATTATTTAATTGTCATAGTCAGGTTACAGTTGTCTCCTATAACTGATACAAGAAAAAAATTCTTCCGTAACAAAAAGAAAGTTTGGAAAAAAAATACAAACAAAAAAAAAGCCATAAATGATATATATATATATATATATTAAAAAAAACAGCAGAAATAAGACTTTAAATACCCGGATTTGGAAAATTAGTTACGCTTAAAATACTTAATAGAGGGAATTTATCAAAATTTAATTGACATAGCCATTAAAAGTGTTTCTTTTTGGGAGACGTGAAACTATCTGTAAAACCTCCTGCGTCTCTTAGATCCTCATTTTACTATATTTATGATTATACAGCAGTCCCACAATATACACAAACTTATACCAAGACCAGCAACTCTCACTAATCAAGATCTTAAGATAATGATTCAAAATTTTATATCTACAATTTCTCTAGGAAAGCAAAGAAATAAAACTATAAAAATAATTTATTGATTGGATATATTTCGGTTTGCTGGGAATGTTACTGTCGGTAAGGATATTTGATCTGGCATGCAGTACACTTTCCAACCATTAGTCTAAATCCATAATGTAGACATTCCGTCCATAAGTCTTGATCCATAACGTAGACATCCCGTCCATAAGTCTTGATCCACAACATAAACACATAATTTGAACAAAGTTAACAAAACAAAGTAATATTTTAATTAGTTGACAGGGTCAAATTGTCCGGCGTTGAACAGTCCCGTTGACAAAATGGTGGGATGAACTGTCCTATTAACATGGAGGTCTTACATAAACGTATTATTTCTATGTAATATCTGATGAATAAAGACCTTATCAGACATCGCTTTGCACGTGAGAATAGAGATTGAAGTTACCAGATAACATGTTTTGAGACTGTTCATGGAAGGTATAACAATTAAATCTTTGATAGAAAATATTTTCATAAAAAAGGAAAGGATGTTATATAACTATTCAGTGGTACTTTGTTTAAAATATATGTTGGAAACAAAGTATAGCCGATAAACTAGCTTAGTTTACTAGATAAATAGAAAAAAAATATAATCAAATGTTTAATTTTGAAAGTTGATTTAGTTTAAGAACAGACTTTAAGTACCACACAAAATTAAATATATAAGGGTACTGAAAAGTTTCAACCAAACAGAATGTAACTAAGTGGAATATGGACTATATAAATTATATATACATGTCCGACTTTCACTTATTAAAATAGTTATGGAAATTATTTTCAAAAAAATTTTGTTAAAATGTTGTTTTTTTTAAACCTTTTATTCAAATTGTAGGAAATCATGTTTCTCCATGTCACTCATAATGATAACATTTGTATATCATTATATTTTGAGAATCTATATAGTATCAACATTTTAGATTTTTAACTTTAAGTTCACAGTCTAATTACTTCAACTTGATTCATTATTACAGTAATTATATAAAAACAAAAACATAAATAAAAGCCAAAAACAAGACAATGGAAACAACTAAATAAGTTCATGCTATTTTAATCACTTAGAAAATTAAACAAAAAGAAATTAAACAAAACTAAAAATTATTTGTAACATAAATAAATAAAGCGTATACTATGTTGATATAGATTAAAAAAAAAAATAAATACGACAGAGCTAGGAGACATCTAAGTCCGACTTACTTTCATCAACGTAGCTTCTCATTAATACTACTGCCATTACATAATTTGTTATATTTATATTTCATAACTTCCACTAATTAATAATAGAGAAAGAGATATAGTACTTAATGTATTATTATTATAGCGGCAGTTATGTATAATCATAGTTTCATCAAAAAGTAGAAATGCTAGATTGGCGAATTTGAAAAAAATGATGTAGATTGAAACGTACAATTAAAAAATAATATTCTAGCAACTTTTAAGTATTATTAAAGTGTAAAAAAAATATTAAATTAAAATAAGTTAGACTTTAATTAGCTAGTGCCATTCACTGCCTTAAGGCAATGCTTTATTTACTAAGCTAGGTAGTTTCTCTTTTAGACACATGTACTAAGCATTGTTTACTAAACTAGGCGATTCCCCTTTTAGAAACACCAGGTAAGCTAGGGAGTTCCCCTGATAAAACTGTTCAAACATACTATGTTTTTTATAACTGCTAATATGGTTTCCATTGATTCCACTTCAAAAAGCACAACGGTCTATGTAAGTAGTGTCATGATAACAGATTGTAGGCCTACCGTAAATATAACATTTGTACTTAATGTGTATAATGTCCATGATAACATAGTGTAGGCCTACTTGTATAACATTTGCACTCAATGTGGTAGTGTCCATGCACGCGCACACAGCTTGTCACGTTGGTCGGTCAGGCTATTTACCGAATATCTTTTTATTATAGAATAAAACCAGAATGTACCTTTATCTTCGATGATATTGTTGAAGACCCCCTCTCACAGACAAGCGTATGACGTCTGGGAATGGGAGTCATCGGGACCGCCACAATGGGTAGTCAACTTTAACATCTGTCAACCCCTTTCTTTTGAGAGCCCCGTCGCTTCAGAAATTTTTTAGAAAGGTTGTCCAAGTTCCTAGATGTCAGAATTTGTTGGAAGGGAGAGATGGGGTAGATGTCATGGCTGCTCATAATGAATGTCACTTTTTTACATCTCTATCTAAATCATTTAGATATAATTGAATGTATTGAATTGATGTATTTTAAATCAACTTGCTTGAAGCATACACACATATCTAAAATAAGTAGAGAAATGGCATGGTTTTAATTGCATAAAAAATAGAGTCGCTTGTCTTCAATTTTTCTAATTTTTGGTTTTCAATATTCATTAAAGAAATATATATATATATATATTAGGGTGATAACTATTTTCATTTTTTCATA
>JAGDYQ010000219.1:337286-342286 GCA_021962125.1 Bulinus truncatus
CATCCGCTGTTCTCAATATCTACATCCGCTATTCTCAATTATCTTCATCCGCTGTTCTCAATATCTACATCCGCTGTTCTCAGTATCTACATCCGCGGTTCTCAATACCTACATCCGCTGTTCTCAGTATCTACATCCGCAGTTCTCAATACCTACATCCGCTGTTCTCAATATCTACATCCGCTGTTCTCAATTATCTTCATCCGCTGTTCTCAATATCTACATCCGCTGTTCTCAACCTTTTCGCGACTGTACAACTAAGGGAGCGAACGTTTGTCCGCGCGTACTACTGCTCACACCTAAGTTTGCGGATAAAAGTACTTATTTTCATTAAATAAATAATCAATGTGTAGCGAACTGGCGACTTTCTTTAAGCTTTTGGCTGCTCTAAGCGAAAATAATATGTCACTGTGTACCACCTGCTTAGCCTTTCCCGTATCCCACGAGGTTCATGTACCACCGCGTCTCTAAATAACTTTGAAGCAGATGCGACCTTCATTTAGCCCCTTAAAAATGAGTGACATATAAAAGGGTGGTGTGGAGAGCTCGATTGTCGACCGGACAGTCATGGGTTCGAACCTCAGTGTGAACCTTGGGATTTGTTCAGGTCCTGGTGTAATTCCCCAAGTCCACCCAGCTTTAAATGGGTGCCTCACTTTAAGTTGTAAAGGCGGCTGGGCGTTGTGCTAACCACACAATCCCTTTATATGCCGAGGTTTTAAAAAACAAATTAATTCTACGATTCATCTACCCCGATGAACTCTTAGTAGCTTAAGGGAAATTTACTTTTTTTTATAAAAGGGTACTTTTTTTATAAAAGGGTTTAAAGTGGAGCTCTGTGTGGCCCATCAATGGTCGGGTCCCGGGCCCGGGTGTGCGCCCAATGTCCCCGTGTTTAAATCATCCTCAGCTTTGAAGCGAACATTGATATCTTGAAAATAAAAAGTCCGCGTGTGATATTTATAAATGGTTTCATTTCATTATAAAGTATTTATATTATACATTGCCATCATAAATCTAAAGAACTTTCCTCATAGAGTCATTGTTATATACAGGCCTCAATACAATACACTGTCAGCAGTAGAGTCATGTTATATACAGGCCTCAATACAATACACTGTCAGCAGTAGAGTCATGTTATATACAGGCCTCAATACAATACACTGTCAGCAGTAGAGTTTTTCTTATATACAGGTCTCAATACAATGTTATATACAGGCCTCAATACAATACACTGTCAGCAGTAGAGTTTTTCTTATATACAGGTCTCAATACAATACACTGTCAGCAGTAGAGACATTGTTATATACATGCCTCAATACAATACACTGTCAGCAGTAGAGTCATTGTTATATACATGCCTCAATACAATACACTGTCAGCAGTAGAGTCATTGTTATATACAGGCCTCAATACAATACACTGTCAGTAGTGGAGTCATGATATATACAAGCATGACTGAATGTATTGATTATTGACAGCAGTGTGACAAGTTAATTGATTTAGTCCATCAGGCAGTAAATATTGTTGTATCTTGATTGACGGCGTGAAAAGTTCCCTTGTTAAATGTTATGATTTGATGCCAATAGTTTAGAAATGATACGGTGGTTCTAACTGTTTAGAGATGATACAGTGGTTCTAACAATTTAGAGACGATATAGTGGTTCTAACAATTAAGAGATGATACAGTGTTTCTAACTGTTAAACTAATGTTTATATGTTCTTAAGAACTCCAGTCATCTGCTCTTGTTTCGGCCCCTCTTTTCAATTTATGAACCCAATGTAGCCCGCGTTTCAAAAAGTTGGCCACTCCTAGCCTTTACTAACTCCTGCACAATAAATGTAATACTTTTCATATTAGAAACCATTAAAGTATTTTTAATAAAATTAGTTACTTTTTTGGAAAAGAAAGAGGACTCACATATAAATGTCTTCGTTTATTTATACTAATGTAGCCTGTATGTGTTCCTACCTCTGATTGATTCACTGATAAGTAAATTAAACATATAGAGATTGTTGTTATATTTTTTATATAATTAAATAGATAATTCTGAATGGATTCTTGTAATAAATGAAATAGACCATGTTTAAACATGTAATTTGTTGTCTTATTCTATTATCATAAGTTTATTACATTGAATTTGATAATGTTGATGTACAGTTTTAGCATAGCTTGTGTATGATACATTTACACATTACAATTTATTGAGCCACACCATAGTGTGAAGAATGGCCACATGTGGCTGCCATTGTTAAAGTCAGTCCTGATATTTGAAAAAAAAAAAAACAACATAAAAACATGTATTGAACAATATTTATTAAAAGACAAAAATATGTTCCAAAAAACAAACAAAACCTTAGATCCACTGTACAAGCCACCCAAACAAAACCTTAGATCCACTGTACAAGCCACCCAAACAAAACCTGAGAACCACTGTACAAGCCACCCAAACAAAACCTGAGAACCACTGTACAAGCCACCCAAACAAAACCTGAGAACCACTGTACAAGCCACCCAAATAAAACCTGAGAACCACTGTACAAGCCACCCAAACAAAACCTGAGAACCACTGTACAAGCCACCCAAATAAAACCTGAGAACCACTGTACAAGCCACCCAAACAAAACCTGAGAACCACTGTACAAGCCACCCAAACAAAACCTTAGAACCACTGTACAAGCCACCCAAACAAAACCTGAGAAACACTGTACAAGCCACCCAATAGAGTGAGTAGGCTAACCAGATTGTACGCATACAAAATCTGTATCTAGCCTGAACTGGAATGAAACATTTACTTTATGAATGAACCAATCGATAGCCAAGTTTACTCTCACAGCATGTAATCAATGAACTAACTACTATCACTGATCTAAGTCTCACGATGTTAGCAGCAAATCGATTTGTTCTTTTTTTTTTTGTCTTTTGGCTTAAAGTAATCGACATTCAGAATGTAATTAACCATTACGAGCTTAATGCTTTCGTCAATACTGCGTGATATGACACCCACACTTACAGGAAAATTATGTTACGGAAATGTTTAATTGATAGGCGGACGATACATCAATTTTACTTACTTCATGATGATTCACGATATTTCTCTAAAGTTCTGATTCCGATACTTTTCCCGATTATATTGCTGAAAAACACAATGTTGAGTTTTACAACGCGTTAGTAAATGGGATACATTACAATAATTTTTATCGGAAATAGCTTGAAAATAATTTAATAACTCTGTAATGGATGATTATTGTATCAATAAAATATGTGACATAATGTGTTATTCAGATCAAGATGTATGATAGTATCACTGATAAGTATGATATTATCTCTGATAAGTATGATATCACCGATAAGTATGATATTATCACCGATAAGTATGATATTATCGCCGATAAGTATGATATTATCGCCGATAAGTATGATATTATCACTGATAGATATGATATTATCGCCGATAGGTATGATGTTATCGCCAATAAGCATGATATTATCACCGATAAGTATGATATTACCGTTGATAAGAATGATATTATCACCGATAAGTATCGTGTTATCACTGATATGTGTGCTACATTGCCGGTCACTTGAAATAACATTGAATGTTTTTAGTTCTCATCAAATGTGTTCATTAATCACTGTAAACAAGTAGTTTGAGGTACACGGAAATAAATTCAGAATAATAACCAAAGTATTTATTGACATGTGTAACTAGGGCTAGTGGTGCCCGGGGGTGGACTGGAAGTATGTCGGCCCTTGCCAACGGCAAAGTAAGTAGGGGGCCGGAGAATGGTGGACTCCCCCCTTTGCTCTCCCTAGATACGCCACTAAATAGGTTGTATAGGACAAAACTCAGTCATAAATTTGTTTAAATAGCCTATTATTTCACAAATACCTGATCTATTTATCCGTTTTATGAATAATCCTGATTTTGTTTACATTTAAACAGCCAAGTTTGTATTGTTGTTGTTTTTTTTACGATTGCTGTCTATTTTATTTAGCTGTTTGCTGTTTTCGTTTTATTTCTATAATGTTGTTGCTGTAAAAATGACGTGGATCTAACACTACATCATACAACAGCGTCTTAAATTGATAGAATATGGACCATCGCCAAGTTAATGTTTCTATGAACTTTAACCTTTGGTGGACTACAATGTTCACAGTCCCAAGATTAATTACGTATCTAGAAACTTTTAGTTCGTTGCCAAAAAGTACAGTGGTACACACAGTCTGATGACGTCATAATATAAAGATATCAAATTGAAAATAAAAACTTCATATGTATGTCTTTTGGGAAATTCCCACAGAGTGAAACAATTCTCTTTCTGCAATTCAGTAATGGATTTATAACAACATCAGCAGATAAGTAACAGAAGTTGGTCAGAGAGAATGGCTTTTTTTATAAAGTGTTGGACTTGGTGGTCTTGTCTTTGATACTTTTTTTTATTATTTACGATCGGTTTAAACTTTGATCTGTATTTATGTTCAAGCTCCATGACATCCCTTGGGGAAACTCTCAAAATGAATTGTTCTCGGACTGTCAGTCAAGGTCATCCCGTGTATCATATTTCAATATTTGAGCGTGGAAATAAATAAATAAATATATATATATATCAAATAAAAAGGTCTTATAGAAATAGTTCATGTATACGTAACATCTTATTAAGTAAATACTTGTAAATATAATTAAAATAAATCAGTGGGAAAAAACATATAAATAATCAAAGACACTTAGTATAAATAGGTCAAAAGGTTAATTTACTGAATCTTCTTAATCAAGTCCATTGGTCTCCATGACTCATAAGCAAACAATAGTTATATTGACATAGACACAGTGATACAGGGACGAGGCGTGAGTGTTGCCGGTCATAGTCATATTTATAGACAATGCTATATAATGGTACTGTGGAATACTAGTGGAAAAGCCTGCTGAAGCTGGCTGAACGAAATCCGAAAGAAGGGGTAACAAAGAAATATACGAAATACTGCAATAGAAAAAGAA
>JAGDYQ010000219.1:344786-417286 GCA_021962125.1 Bulinus truncatus
CTTTCTCAAATTCATGTATTTTATTTTTAATATTTATATTTTTGATTTGATTTAATTTTTCTGAAATTTGCGGCTCCTTGAAATAATGCCGTACTAGGCAGCTGCCTATATCGCCTATACCTAAAGCCGGAACTGGCTACTACTGCCTTCTACTGCCTACTACTGCCTACTACTGCCTACTGCCTTCTACTGCATACTACTTCCTTCTACTGCCTACTACTGCTACTACTACCTACTATCGCATTATACTGTCTAATATCGCCTTCTACTGCCTACTACTGCTACTACTGCCTACTACCACCTACTACTTCCAACTACTGCCTACTACTGCCTACTACTGCCTTCTACTGCCTACTACTTGCATATGCCTTCTACTGCCTACTACTTCCTACTGCTTCCTTCTACTGCCTACTACTGCCTACTACTGCCTACTATCGCATTATACTGCCTAATATCGCCTTCTACTGCCTACTACTGCCTACTACTGCCTACTACCACCTACTACTTCCTACTACTGCCTACTACTGCCTACTACTGCCTTCTACTGCCTACTACTGCCTACTACTGCATATGCCTTCTACTGCCTACTACTTCCTACTGCTTCCTTCTACTGCCTACTACTGCCTACTACTGCCTACTATCGCATTATACTGCCTAATATCGCCTTCTACTGCCTACTACTGCCTACTACTGCCTACTACTGCCTACTACCACCTACTACTTCCTACTACTGCCTACTACTGCCTACTACTGCCTACTACCACCTACTACTGCCTACTATTGCCTACTATTGCCTACTACTGCCTACTACTGCCTACTACGGCCTACTACTGCCTACTACTGCCTACTACTGCCTACTACTGCCTACTACTGCCTACTACTACCTACTACTGCCTACTACTGCCTTCTACTGCCTATTACTGCCTACTACTGCCTACTACCTTCTACTGCCTACTACTTCCTACTACTTCCTTCTACTGCCTACTACTGCCTACTACTGCCTACTATCGCATTATACTGCCTAATATCGCCTTCTACTGCCTACTATCGCATTATACTGCCTAATATCGCCTTCTAATGCCTATTATCGCCTACTTTTCAACATCAGGACAGGTATGAAGAAAGAGAACGATAAGCCTTTTAATTTTCAATTATGCTAACATGACAAAATGTCACGTTTTCACTTTAATAATCTCGGAGCACTAGAAAGAACCTTTCATCTCCAACTTCAAAATGGACAACAACTCTGACTTAAGGCAATAGTATTATATGAATTGCTTTAATTTTTTAAAGCAACTTGTATTTAAGTATAATTTTGAGGTTTTAATAATAAAATATTAAAGAAAAAACGAAATTATCCATTACTGCATTAAAATACGGGACCAGGGAACTTGAACTCCGTATTATTTTTTTTCCGGGTGCAGCTATAGATGCATATTTTTTTTCGGGGCTAGGGCTAGGGTTAGGGGGTTAGGGCCAAAGTTAAGGATAGGGTTAGGGTTAGGGTCAGAAGCAATATCTATAGCTGGACCCCAAAAAAAATATCCGAGTCCAGCTATCGCGCATGCGCACATCACAGCCTTAACAAAATAAAGTCCGTCTAGAGCGTTAGAGCGCATGCACATCTATAGTTGGACCTCGTAGCAACTGAGTTAAAATATTGTCATTGTTATCGAATCAACTGGTGTTTGTAAATCCAAATATTAAATTTAGCAGCTAGTATATTAAATTAAGAGCCTAATGGTGCATTCCATATTGCTCTTTTATGAGTATATTTAGCAGGAAGTATATTAAATTTATCAGCTAGTATATTATTTTGAGCATCTAGTATATTGCCTGTCATATGTGGGTAAACACATGTATATTGCCTGTCATATGTGGGTAAACTCATATATATTGCCTGTCATATGTGGGTAATTTCATGTATGTTACCTGTCATATGTGGGTAAACACATGTATATTGCCTGTCATATGTGGGTAAACACATGTATATTGCCTGTCATATGTGGGTAAACTCATGTATATTGCCTGTCATATGTGGGTAAACACATGTATATTGCCTGTCATATGTGGGTAAACTCATGTATATTGCCTGTCATATGTGGGTAAACACATGTATATTGCCTGTCATATGTCGGTAAACACATGTATATTGCCTGTCATATGTGGGTAAACTCATGTATATTGCCTGTCATATGTGGGTAAACTCATGTATATTGCCTGTCATATGTGGGTAAACTCATGTATATTGCCTGTCATACGGTCGTTCGGGGCAGTTGAAGTGTAGAATTCATCTGTTTCTATAACCTCGGCATACAAAGGGATTGTGTGGTTAGCACAACGCCCAGCAGCCTTTACTTCCCCAAGTTAAAGTCAGGTACCCATTTAAAGCTGGGTGGACTTGTGGGACGACTTTGGAACACATTTCACCTGGAAAAATTCCCATGGTTCTCACCGAGGATCGAACCCAGGACTCTCAGGTCAACATACGAGTGGCTACACTACTTGGCCAGCCGTCCCACTACATATGTATACAGCCAAACAAAAATGTGATACATGCATTAGCATGAAAATGAGCAATCAATTTCATTTTTTTTAATCATAAAAATCTCATTCAGTTTATTTTCTGTAACCGTCGTGTTGTTGATACGTATGTGAAACTAATTGTAAACACTTTTTTTTTATAAACAGAAACATGAAATTCCCAGTAAACCCAAAGAAAAGATAATTGATCCTGAAATAGAGGAAGAGAAGAACCTAGAGTTGCTTCTCCTGGCCATTGATTCCATCTGTAGATGCCGAAGACTTGTTGATGAAATTCTGCGACCACGACCTGGTGTAGAACTGGTTCCATTGAGAAACTTCAAGTACGTTCTGTTTGAGAAGGCCATTGGATTTGTGGAGGAATTCAACAGTATAATGAGAGTACTGGTCAAGAAAATACTCAAAGTGGACGTCGCTGACTCATTTACAAACCAAGACCGCATTATTAATTCCAACCTGATCAACTGCATGCTAGAGTTTGTTTAACACTGCTCAATACCAGTGTTGACAATCTGTCCTGATTTGAGACTGGTCGTTAAGCAATTTAGTATACATAGTTACAATTACAATTTAGATCAGTTGACAATATTTTATTACATTTTTAACTATTTAACATTAAAATGTTAAATACTTTTTGTGCCTTTTTTTCTTATTTAGAAAAAAAATAAACTTGTAACATTCTTTTTTGTTTTAATTTACATTGAATTTTTTTAAATGTTCTTTTTTTGTGTGCCAATATGTCCTCTTGAATGTATGTTTTTTTTTTAATTTGTGTGCACATAGTACATATATGTCTTATGTTTTGATGATACACTCATATAAGAGCTGTTAATTTTTATTTTTTTCTTAAATTCTGCCATAAAAATATTAAAACATTCTATTTAATATCAATCAGTCAAAAGTTCGAAAGTAGATTATAATTTTATTTTTGATTATGTGTATACAATTTCATTTAATCATTTCTTTATAACAGCCCTATCAGTTACCAAAGAGTTAAAGTTTACAAATACAACTATCCTTTAATCTTTACCTATATCCTTTTTTTTAACTTTGGACTTACAACATTTATTCATTAATGAAATGTTTATTTTGTTAATTAAACATTTTAATCAGTGTCATGTATCAAATGCAAATAAAAACATTTAAATTTTCAAACGTGTTTATTTTCTATAATCTGTTACTGTAAGTTACAAAATTCTGCTTGATTTATTTACTGTAGTCCAACTATTTTCTAAAGATTCGACCAATTATAAAAGTTATAAATAAATGATATCACTTCAAACAAATTAATATCAGTTTTTTTTTACCTAAACTTATTAATAATTTGACTCATTCATGTACTCGACATGTTTAGTACACAAATATATACAAAGCTATCCCTAACAATGTAAAAACCATCTGCAAAACAGGCAGAATACTTATTAATGTTAAAACATTATAGTATGGTAAGCTCAATGTATCATTAGAACTTACTGACTATATCATGGTAATAATAATAACATGAGAAAAAAAAACCATAGGTGACTTGAAAGTGGGATACAGTCATGAATGATGACATCGCCCAATGTTTATGGTCCAGTGCATTCATTGTATGGTTCACCATGACTTTCTATTGACAAATCTACTAGTGTTTAACATGACTTGAAATATCTTCAGATAACGTGTTGAACATGATCTTATTAGTTTAATTAGATCAAGGAAGCATTGAAGCGTACGTAGTATAAACAAGATTATATACATACCCTGTGCTTTTTTTCAGTGGGAACTCATGGGAGCTGAGTTCCCATACCTTTTTTTTTTTTTATAGACTATTATAGTATTTTCTGACATAAGTTAAAAAACAGATGTGAAATGAGTTCCCAAACCTTTTTCGCTAGAAAAAAAGCACGGTACATACCTATAACCACATGACAGGGATTTTAAAGCATCCACCAAAAAGGCCCAAACATTGAGTGTTATAGTCAATATTTACTTGACATATATCCGGTATGGTTTGACATATATTTTATCGGGTATGTTTGAGATGAAAAAAGACAACACCAGAACCGTAATACGGGTGGTTTAAAATGTGTAGTAGATAAACATGTAATCAATTCAGGGACTAAAAAAATATACCGGGTGGAGGGCGAATGGACGGAAAGTTGTAGGCGATCGTCTGTTGACCGGAAAATATTAGGTTTGATCATTGCAGAATTATTTTTTAAACCTTGTCAAAGTTCACTTTAAAAATGGACACATGATTTAAGTTGGGGAAGTCTCGGTTTTGAACAAATCACTTGCGTATGTCTCCCTCTGAATTGTATAATACTTCCTTATTGTTGTGATATTAGTTTTTTTTTCTGTGTGATGGGCCTCACCCTTTTCACTTGTTCATTGAATATTAATGAATAGATTTTTAAATCTTCACATCCTCGATCAACTTAGATGTTTAAAGTCTTTGAAGTTTAATGTATTGTGTGTTCATCTATAGTCAAAGGAGTTGTTCTAAATTAGTTCGTACGAATGGAATATTGTAATAAAAATATAGTCAATATTTGTATAATATGTCAAATACTATTGACAGGTGATCTGTGTAACCCAAGCGGAAGATGCATGTATTACAGGTGTACGAACTTTGCAAAAGACAACAGTTAAATACATTACATCGTGGTCATCTAGGTTTCTAATGAGGGGGGAGATTGACAGTAAAGGGAAATATATAACGACTAGCTGTACCGTGCAAAACCTTTGCATAGAGTTATATCCCCCTTAGGCTTGATCGGTAGGTGAGGTTTTTTTTGGTTTCGGGCAGATCCGATTTTTTTTTCATGATTGTATTTTAAACTGGAATACTGTTGTATTAATTCTTTACTTTCCATTTAACGCACACTGGAAATGAGTATTATTATATAACGATTTTTCGTTCTTGATTTTCGGACACACTATGGTACGGAAGTAATGGGACGAATGGCCGAGGTGTGAAGATACTTGACTGTCGACTCGAGAGTATTGGGTTCGATCCTCCGTGAGAACCATGAGAATTTTATTAGGTGAAAATTTGTTTCCAAGTCGTCCAACAAGTTCACTCTAACGGGTACCTGACTTAATGTTGGGGCGTTGTGCTAACCACACATACACGTCATATACCGAGGTTATAGCCCTCTAATGGACATTTTTTTTGTATGAAACAGATGTGTAGTAAAGCGTCAAGCGGGCAGAGGTGTGCGGAGCTTCCAGCATTTTCTTTTATTTACCATTCCTCATAACTACATGTCACTAATCAGAACTCCCCCCTCCCCCCAAGACATTACATAATACGCGAAAAGGACCCCATACCTAAAATATTTCAATATATAACTCAAGATAACTAGGTCATATATTAAAATAGATTTAAATATATGTATTAATCACACTCTATGAACTAAGTTTGTTATTATGTTTGTCCGACATGTCTTCGTGTAAGATTATACTTTGTACTTGGTACTTTGTACTTTCAGTATTCTTTCAACCCGTTAACGAAAGGGATTGAACGTGAATAAATTATGTATCACTGAAACTCATTTCATAATCAAATATAACATCTTTTGAACCGTATTGCCAATACTGTGCACAAATAAAATTATACTAATAACAGGATTACCAAATTGTACGATCTAACTGATATGATAATCATAAGTTTTTAGTATTAACATAACATATTGTATAGTTTTAAATGTTAGTATAATAACAACAAATAAACAAAACATGGATAATAACCAGGTTGCAATCCTATAGTTAGGCTTAAACAAATTCTTCACTTGGTATTCATCTGTTTACCAAAATCTTTTTTTTTTAAAGAACACGAGCTATTTTAACCCTCCCCCGCCCCTCCAAGTATATATATATACGTTTGTTAATAAAGAATAATCTTTCATATATGGCCAATTAGTTTCGAACAAATGGCAGGTCTTGACACGTGATACACTAGTTCATTAGCCGACATATGGGATAAATGCTCACGGCAAAAGTGCGAAACAGACAATAGTATCTCACAGTCTATGGCTACAGCTTTGACCATCTTTGCTGAAAAATTAGTGACTTGATTAAAGCGTAGATAACGTTAGGTTCTGACTAATCATGAGAGTATAGAAACAAACAGTCAAGAGTTAAAGGTGTCAACTCATTACATATTAGACTCTAGTTGATTCAAAGTTGGCAGTTAAATCTTTTAAATAGTGCGTGGAAAGTTCATAACATAACTAGACATTTTCGTTGGTAGTTTAAGTTAACTTTAGTGAAGAGTTAGAAATTAGAATGAGTAGAACTAAGGTTTACAGTGTTAATCTATATTTGAAGCTTAAAGAGAAACTGTCCATTGTGCCAGTATGCTGTATAGCTCAAGACCATTCATACCAGGTAAGTTGAGTAATTAGATTCAAGGTTTAAATTTACGAAGAATTGTTTCAATGTTACTTATATCCCTGTAAGACTAGTCCACTAATGTATATATATACCAGCACTATAAGACTCACAATGGTTTGTTTATGTATACATAAATAATTTACAAACGCCTATAGTAATATAACATCTTCAGTGGTTTATGTGCATAGAAATAATTTACAAATACCTATAGTAATATAACATACTCAGTGGTTTATGTGCATAGAAATAATTTACAAACGCCTATAGTAACATAAGAGGATCGGCCGAGTTTTCACTGTCAACCTGAGGGTCCTGGGTTCGATCATCGGTGAGAACCATATAAATTATACTAGATGGAATTCGTAACAAAGTCGTCCCACAAGCCCCCCCCCCCCAGTTTTAAATGGGTACCTGACTTGAGTTGGTAGGATAAAGATGGCAACCCTTCATATTCTCAGGTTATAGAGACAGGTGCATTCTACACTTCATCTGCCCCGATGACCCATTAGGGCTAAGGGAACTTTACTTTATTTAATAGTAATATAACATTCCTAGTAGTTTATGTCTATAGAAAAGAAACTACAAATGGCTATAATAATAGAAGTAATAGACAACTCACGCGGGTCAAACCCGGCTTGACAGACTGATCTGTTCCTCCTCCTCGTTCACATCATTGACTTTTATTTGAATTACTTCCTACAAACACGCCCTCCGGCCTTTTGTCCAATTTAAGAGCTTATTGTGGCCCACATGAAAAGGGCTCACTTGGAGCATTATTTTGTCTCTCCCAGCCCCTTTGCCTGCGCCCCTTCTAACTACGCCACAGGTCTAACCATAAATTGACGACCACAAAAAATAAACGACATTTCAAGATACTAATTTTTAAAGTTTCAATATCGTTGCTAGTACAAAAAAAAAATGTTTTATATACGAACGATTTCCAACTCCCCCCCCCCGGGGCCAGTCCAGATAAAATACACACACACACGCACACATTGGTCATATAGTTCACTGCCTTTGTAATTTTTAAGTCAGCTTTTTTTTTTTTGACCTGACTAGTGACCTCGGTGGACGTCGATTCGGCTACATTGATGTTTAAAAAAAAACAACTCGTGTTTTTACTATTTGCTCATATTTAAGTAATACAGTCCAGAATAACACTTTCATAGCCCCGTAGTAGTAGTATTTGAATTGTTTACATAATGTTTTCAAATACAGCTACACTAAGAGTCACAGTGTGGCCTTGGTATTTTTTCTTATACGCTGTGTAACCTTTGTTCGTGACCTGTAACCTCGATCGGCTTCTTCCGCTTCTTTCTTACTTACACGCTGTCCTTATATCTAGTGATAACACTCCCAGTAGTTTATGTCTAACGCAATAGTTTACCAATTCCCAATGTTGTAAACACTCCCGATCGTATTTTTTTTTCAAATTCTCTTAACCGTCGAGTTCGTTGGGGTAACGACTAGACACACCAACAGATGTGTTTTCAAACGTCATTTCTGTTGGCTTCTTGACATCGCGGCGACCATCTCTTCTCCTAGTCAGTGGAGAATATGTTTGGTTTGACCAGGGATCGTATTATCTTTGATTATGTATTTTGTATAATTGATTTAATGTATGTTTTTTTCAAGTTTTGATATGACTAGGATTGTACTTCCACTGAGAGCAATAAAATATATTTTAAAAAGTCCACCTATATACTGAATGAATAGAATAATTGTTTTGTAGTGTATGTAGGGCATCCTGTAAACCTGGAAATAAATTGTGTACTTCTTTAAAAATTAACTTTATGTACAAATTTACTAATGCACATCAAACATCATTTCTAATTTTAATTTTGTCACAATTGTGTTTATGGTTCCCGGTGACAATATAAACTGTACCCCAATTGTGTTTATGGTTCCCGGTGACAATATAAACTATACCCCAATTGTGTTTATGGTACCCGGTGACAATATAAACTATACCCCAATTGTGTTTATGGTACCCGGTGACAATATAAACTATACCCCATTCCCGTGCCGTAAAAGTATAAAAGTGGGTAAAGTGCCACCCCTTACTTGTGTCGAGGCGGACCGCCTCACTTAGTTACGTCACCAGTTTGTCGTTTCATTGTGTTGTATGACGTGTTTTTGAGATCATTTTGGAAAAAAAAAATAATACAATAATATCATTGGCTAAAATATTATTATAATCAATAATTGTCTAAAATACAAAAGTTATCCTTATAAAACTGTACATTTTCTATTTACATTTATTGCTTATTAAAAGTATGTGAGTCCCTTTAGGTATTTGAGCCATAGGTCACAAATATAATCTACAGCTGAACAGCCCTATAGAATAATTAAACAGTATACAACAGTGTGGCTTTTAAAAGAGTTTTATGGCTCCGAAAGAACAAGTTTTTTTTTTTTTATATTTTACATTTTTTTTAATTAAATACGTTTGTATCACTAAATTTAACACAAATGTTTATTTACGTTTAACAAAAAAATAGGGCGCGTCTTCTTTTTGACGGTGTTTGGGCAGGATAGCGACTGTCAAAACAGCGACTTCAAATGAGCGACGTAATCAGAATGGCGACTGTTATAACACCGATTGTCTAAATGGCAACCGCGTTATAATATCATAATAGTGAAAAGTTATAATTGTCACTGTTATAATAGAGACGGTTATAATAGTGACTGTTAGAGACTTATAATAGTGACTGTTATAATAGCGACTTTTATAATAGCGACTGTTATAATAGAGACTGTTATAACAGAGACTGTTATGATAGATACGGTTATAATAGTGACTGTTATAATAGAAACTTTTATAATAGCGACTGTTATAATAGTGACTGTTATAATATAGACTGTTATAATAGAGACTGTTATAATAGAGACTGTTATAATAGTGACTGTTATAATAGTGACTGTTATAATAGAGACTGTTATTGTTATAATAGAGACTTTTCTGTCATCTTCACAATGTGCACCAATAATCCCGCAATACCAGAAATGATGTTGACGGAGAGTGCTGAAAGTGAACCAACCGAAACAAGTGTTACAAATGGAAAGGTATCTGCAAATTCTGTTATGGGTCATCATGAACTGTGTTTCATTTGCCTACAGATTCAGGCTGTATAACAGGGTCAATGGGAGATGCCGGTTTGAAGCATGGGCTGCATGATAAAGAATACAGTTATTCAAGTGATCCAGCTCATTGGGAGATAACTGCATATCTAAAAAGTTATTACGCTGAACATCTTCCTTCACAATATTTGGAGTGAGATTTTACATTAAAGGGTAGACAATTTGGTGACAAGATCAGATATGCACGCAAAACAATATGTTGCTAGAATGTTAACACATGGTGAAATTGTTATGCGAGACTGGCTTCTCTATTCTCCTTCAACGGGTAAAGTGTTTTTTTTTTTTATGTTTGCAAGCTGTTTGACTACAACATAAAGAAGTTGGACCATTTTGACAGCGTTAATGTTTGTGATTTGGAAGACTTGTTCCAAAAAATGTATATTGTCAACAAAGCTCTACATGAGCCTGGAATTGAGTTAACGACCATCACCAACTTGTATGACAGTCTTGTTCTTAACTTTCATGATACACTGGATAAAGTTTGAAATGTACGAAGGTATAGCAAAACAACTCTCACAAACGGACTATAAAGACTGTACATCGACACCGATTTCATGAAATTGTGGATGATAATGATCTGGTTTTAGGTATGAGTTCTAGTGAAAAATTCCGTACTCAGTCTTTTTATGTTATCATAGATAGACTTATTACTGAGATGGGAAAACGGCGAGCAATCTACACAACACTACATGAAAGGTTCAACTTTTTTTCTCGATAGATCTTTGTCAACTGATCAAACAGTCTCGAAATCCAAGTCACTAGTTGAGATGTAACCATCAGATCTGGAAGAGGCATTTACTAATGAATTTTTTTTTCCCTCACGGATGTTTGCTTACAAGAAAACTGTGGCTGAAATGCTTACAGCACAAATACTTAATAGGTTGGTGCAGCCCCGTACCATGAAAATTCTACAGCAAGGGCCAGGCCAATAGCAGGGGGCAGGAAATAAATGTTACTAAGTAGAGCAAACAAGCATAGGGGGACAGACAAAACGCAAAGGGGGCCCGGCACCACAGGCCCTTCCCGCACAAAACGGGCCTGGATTGGTGACAAGTTTTCCAAATTAAAATAGTGCTTTTAGCATCTATGTTTCAATTTTTTGGAACAAATGCTGTAGGGGAACGTTCCTTTTCTAAACTCAAATTGATAAAAACATATCTTCGGTCAACGATGGGACAGACACACTATCCTCCCTGGCATTACTTTCAATTGAAAAGTATTTAATGAGGGAAAAGACAGTTGAGGACGTCATATGTGACTTTGCTAAGACAAAGAGAAGAAAGTTAACAAACTGTTTCAGATTACAGATCTACAGCACTGCAGCTTGACTTGGTCATGTCACACGGTTATATATAGTTACTTTAATACAAACATTATTAAATTTTACTGGGATTCTGGACTATTTTTCATTTAATGTTTGGCTTTCGTAGGCCCTTGAAAAGTCCGTAGACCCTAGGCACTGTGCCTACTGTGCCTACTGTGCCTAGTGGATAAGCGGCCCTGCCGCTGGCGACGTCGGACAGTCTGAAGTATTTTGAATATTTGAACAAATGTTTTTTTTACCATTTATAACATAGCTGAAATGAACTCATTGACAAATACAAATTTATTAAACATGTCATAGTGACTTTATTGTGGGGGCTGAATTTTTGTTCTACTGTCCCTGTCACCTGGGTGTAACACACAACTGGGTTAACACACAAATGGGTGTAACACACAACTGGGTTAACACGCACACGCGCACTTTTATAAATAAAACAAATTGCTACTAAACTAATTTTGAAACTTTTTTGTTGATTAAAAACTGTTTTGTGTCACCTGAAGGCATAGGGATATCAAAAATATTAAAATGTATTCAACCTGAGATTCTAGTTTCAAAGTAGTATAGTTACATATAGTCATGTAGTATAGTTACATATAGTCATGTAGTATAGTTAAATATAGTCATGTAGTATAGTTACATATAGTCATGTAGTATAGTTACATATAGTCATGTAGTATAGTTAAATATAGTCATGTAGTATAGTTACATATAGTCATATAGTATAGTTACATATATTCATGTAGTATAGTTACATATAGTCATGTAGTATAGTTAAATATAGTCATGTAGTATAGTTAAATATAGTCATGTAGTATAGTTACATATAGTCATGTAGTATAGTTACATATAGTCATGTAGTATAGTTACATATAGTCATGTAGTATAGTTAAATATAGTCATGTAATATAGTTACATATAGTCATGTAGTATAGTTAAATATAGTCACGTAATATAGTTACATACAGTCATGTTTAGGGTCTTACAGTCAACTGATTAGCAATTTAGAATAGTGACAGTGAGGTAAGAGACGAAAATAAATACTATTTTAACCTGGCGGTCTAATTAAGCTGTTGTAAGAGTTGTACAGTTTAGTTGCCCTTTAGACTGAGTGACTTCCTTTTCTTTATTTTATATACTCCATTGTAAGCCATGGTAAGTTTTTTGTACCCAGCTGCTACAAGGCAGAAACCTGACTAAGCGAATGAAAAAATACGCGACAATGAACAAACGAATCATTGTTGTACAGTAACATCGAGATCAGTATTATCTGCGATTCCTTCGAGCCCTTGCTCACAATTTAGAAATAAACGTGACATAATTTGACTAACGTTGATCTCTTTCAATTCTGTTTTAAATCTTCTTTTTAAATCATGTATGTATTATATAGTTAATCCAAATTAATGTTAGTTTTAATTCCTTATTGATCTATTTCTATCATGTTTTGAGTCAGCTTTTTAAATCATGTGACTTTGTCTATCAACGAAACAATTTAACTAATGTGGTCAGTTTGTAGTCATCACAAAAGCACGACCCTAACTTTATAAAAGATGGATTAAAATACTGCAGGAAATAGCGATGTAGAAAAATAGTGAAATAAGTAATTGACAAATTTATTCACATAAGTGAATTTTGATTTACTCACCGAATGATGGGTCGCGAGCTGATGTAAAGTAGGTCACCAGAAGTTGTGTATAATTAATGAATGAAGAATATATAGTTCATCATTAATTTTAGCGTTCATTTTTTCATACTCTTTTCTCACTTTAAATGTGGATGTATAAAAAAATTATTTACATCGCGCATCCAAATAACCAAAGTTTGAGTAACACAATTTCTAATGATACAAGACTATTTCTAATGATACAACACTATTTCTAATGATACAAGACTATTTCTAATGATACAAGACGATATTGTTTTTGAATGTCTGGCTTTTTTTTAGGATGAACATAAATATATTAATATAAGGGCGTTACCGTGACGGTATAAACGGACATACAAAGTGTGCTAGGCTTAGGGCTTCTTCATAGAAATAAACCCAGACATTTCTTTGAAACCATTTTTTATGTTTTTAAAGGCAATATTTCTAAATTATATTAAGCCCTCATTAAATGGTTTGTAGAGATTCGGTGTAAAAGTTATCGAGACTGAAAGTTAACGTTAAAATATACAGATCGTGAAAAATAACTTAATTTCACAATAAAGAGACATACATTCATCTATTTACAGACCAGGAAGTGTATACCAAAGCCAAAATTTGATGAAGAGCCAAAATGCGTGAAAGGCGGTTCTAAAGCAAAGAAACCTCAAAGATTGGTAAGATATATTTAATAATCAATCAAATGTATTTAAAATACACATTAGCTAGTGATATACACATAACTAAAAATGTGAATAAAATATTTACAAAAATATTTCCCGACCTAATAAACCCGAGTTTTATGTACACTATGCACACTGGTTATATACAGAGCCTTAGAAAAAGACACTTTTGTGGGACCATGGGCAAGGTATATTTGGGAATCCTAGGCAAAGGTGTATTTGGGTGCCATTAGCGATTTTACAATTTAGGGCCCTTTGACAAAAGTGCATCTGGGAGTCCAAGGTAAAGATACATTCGGGGGCTATTGGCAGATGTACAAAAAAGACTTTCAATGACGCTAGGCAAAGTTGAGTAGTTATTGTGTATCTACGGTTCAATGACGCTAGACAAAGTTGAGTAGTTATTGTGTATCTACGGTTCAATGACGCTATACAAAGTTGAGTAGTTATTGTGTATCTACGGTTCAATGACGCTAGACAAAGTTGAGTAGTTATTGTGTATCTACGGTTCAATGACGCTAGACAAAGTTGAGTAGTTATTGTGTATCTACGGTTCATAGCTATGATTTCATTATTGGATATAGCGTAGTATATACTTTTGTAAGCAGTGACTTGACACATTTTGTTAGTTAGGAATATAAATTTATAACATATTTTCAGACATATCTTGACAGTATTTAACTCACGACAATGTTTTCAGATATATCTACCAGCCATAAGTAAGATACAAAGAAGAAGAAATCAAAAGGAACGTCCGCAGAAGGCAATCATGGTGAGTAATAGAATTAGGCAATCATGGTGAGTAGTTGAATTAGAAAATCATGGTGAGTAAAAATGAATTAGATAATCATGGTGAGAAGTTGAATTAGGCGAACTAATTGTTTAATTGAAAGTCTCACTAGATACCAACTAATGTGAACATTTCTCTTCCAGAGACTCACCTATCACATCAACTATTTAACATTTCATCTTCTAGCAAATTCATTTCAATGTTTCACTAATCATCAGCTATTATTGACAATTTCTTTTCAATTCTCTCACTAAACCATTTAAAGTTGATCGACTATTTTGTCCAATTTCTTTCTCGCTTGCCCCACGGTTGACTGACTTAGTCCTACACAAAGGCATCTGTAATTGACATCCCTTCTTAATTGAACTGTTGATTGCTTCCCTTGAACATATGTAAATTGATAGATTCTTCTCAATATTACTATTGACATAATATAATTAGGTTCTGCCATCAGGATGGGAAAAAAATCTGACCACACATTAAATATTTTCATAAGCAATAACATTGAATCCAATGTCAAAGATATAACAATAAACCGAAACATTTGAGTATTTCCATTTTCTATAATCAAAGGCGTCTTTGAAGGGACTTTATCAATACAAAAAAGGTTTTTTTCAACATCAAGTAAAACAATAAATTTTAGTATAAAGTTAATGTAGCATTTTTTTAAACTAAGAAATAACATTTACATTTTCATTCTTATTAACAGAAATATGAAGTAAAACATAAACCCAAAAAACACAGGAGTGATGTAGAGAAAGAAGATGACCAGAATATTGAGATGCTTCTTCTAGCCATGGACTCCATCAGTCGATGTCGAGGAATTGTTGATGAGATCTTTAGACCACGACCTGGTGTAGATCTGGTTTCATTGAGGAACTTCAAGTACGTTCTCTTTGAGAAAGCCATCGGATTTGTGGAAGAATTTAACAGTATAATGAAAGTTCTGGTCAAGAAAATACTCAAAATTGAAATCGGCGATACATTTTCAGACAAAGAGCGCCTCCAGAATTCTGATCTAATTCACAGTGTGTTAGAGCTTGTATAAATTTTACCATATAAGTTTTTATCATCATTCTGGGATGAGATTTTCCCTCAAGTTTTGTTTATGTTCTCACCCTTTCTTATAAAGTCAAAGCCATTTGTTGGTTAATTAATGAATTATGTTTAATATCTCAACATCATTTAACTTAAAAGCTGTTTTTGTTTTGTATTTTTTGTTAAATTTGTAAAATTCTAAATGTATTAAACAAAATATTTTAATTTGAAATACTGTCTCAGAATGTAATAATTGTTCATAGCTGTATAATTCTTTATAAGTTGTAGTATACAGCTAGCTATAAGAAGATACATACAATGATACTTGTTATGAATTATAGACATTTAAAGAATTTATTGAATGAAATCTTTTAATAAATATCTTCTTTAAGATGTTGGCTTTCAATTAAATATGTAAAACATGATTCCTTCAGTTGTTAGTTTCAGAAAGTTGAAATCATATTTAGAAATATTTGTATTTTGCTAACTATTCTCTATTTTGATTTTCTGTCATTTGTTTAAATTTGTATTCATAGAAATACTTCTATATTCACTTCACGTTTGAAAAATAAATACAAGTAAAATATATTTTCACATGTTTAAATTCTTGATATGACTATTGCTCACAAAAGATGTTTTTCAAATTTTTACATTTTTTTTATAGATAATAGTTTTATTTACTAGTTAATTATAAGATAAAAAAATATCTGATATCATATAGCAATTTGCCTTATATAACTATTTAAATGGAACCTAATTCTTTTGTTAACAAAAAAAAACTTCACACAATAACTGACAATTCAATGGCCATGGAGGGACTTCGGGAGATGTATCGGGAACCTCAGCCACATCTGAACAATTTCCTTGGTCCTCATGGGAGATCGAACCAGGTAACTTCCGGTCGACAGTCGAACGCTTTACCGCACGACCATCCGTCTCCGCCTATCACTCTAGTGAGTGAAGTCCCTGTAAGGATGAGATGAAATCTGTTAGATCCTATGAAGTCCCTGTAAGGATGAGATGAAATCCGTTAGATCCCATGAACAACAAATGGGATAGTTTTTATGGTGCCATTATTTCATCCCCACGTTAGCCGATAATTCAAAGGCATTGGAGGCACCACGGGAGATTTATGGACAATTGGAGCCATGACCTCACCCGAGATCGAACCAGGTATCTTCAGGTCGACAGTCGAGCGCATTACCTTCATCCCTGTAGTAGGAATGGTCATTACTTTAACAATGGCAGGTATCTTCTTTACTTTGTTCTACTTTGTGTACACATAATCGTTGTCATCTGAAGTTTGTTGTGAAAATTATCCTTGTGTCCAATGGTCCAACATTAAACTTAAAAAAAATGTATACCGCAATCTGCCATCTGTCGCATACACATTTATAGATAAGATTACTGTATGATATTTGCTCATGCCTTACTCCCATACCTTCCCTTTTAGAAGCTGTGATAAAACATATAGATATCATCTGAGATATGAACACAGTTTCAGTGAATATTTACTAATAGGAAACTAAACAATATCTAACCTTTGAATATTTATGAACCGAATGAAAAACTGCTTTTATTATTAGATTCTATTTTTATTTTATACCTCAATGAAATAGACACGAACATAAAGTCATAAATCAAACAAGGACATTTCATACATACCAAAGTAAAATGACATAAGACTACTGTCTGTTGTGATATTTGCCAGTCTTGTACCAACAGGAAGATAACACTTGCTTAAACTTGCTTTTGTTGGCGTAGTGTTGATTGAAAAACATGGATGTTTCCAAATTTCACTCAATTAAAAAAAAAAAAAATGACTATAGATGGGAGAGTACAGTCAGCTGGACGTTGTGGAACTAGCACACCAGCTTATGTAACTGATACAATTAAATATATAAATACCCACAAACCAAGGTTTTTTTTGCATATATTTATTGTCCACAACCAAACTTAATCATTTTTTTAAAGGGGCATAATCATGTTGGCAATACTTTCGGTCCAAACTAAAACTACTGACCTTATCGAACATGTTCTCAATTAATAAATATAAAGTAAAATAACTTTTGATAACAAGAAGATTTTCTTATAAGTTTATTTTATCGTTATTCCCATAAATATAACAATTTATATTCTAAACTCCAAGAGGATGAAGCACTCTGTAATGAAATGAGACATGCAATATTTTAGTTGTTATCTTCCTTAATTAGGTAGGTTATTAGTTAAAATTGTCAAATTTACTATTCTGAGAAAAAATAAGACTACTTACGTTAATATATTGAAACATTTCATTAAAAATAATCTTTCAATAAAAAAAATTAATCAGTTTTGTCATTAACACTTCTAAAACGAATAGTTTTACATTAATACTTTTGAAAATCTGGATATTAATTACATAGTATATTATTTTAATTCTCAGTTTTAAGTTATTTTTTTTAAGTTGATTCATGTTTACAGTAATTATTAACAAGTCTAACGACATTAAAAATATGGCAATATTAACAACTGAAATAAAATTAGAAATATAACATTTTTAACTAATTTATACAATAAAAAAATTGTAAACATTTTGTTTAAAAAAGTAAACAAATGTACACATACATATATGTATGTACAAATGAACACTTGACTAAATCCTTGTCACAAATTTGTTCAGGTAGATGGTTTAAGGTGAATGTATAAAGAAGTTTAAACTTATTAGATGTTTGTGTGGATCAGCTTCTCCACCCTCTAACACCTGAGTTTCATGATCACCTGGAACAGACAAATCAACTTACAATTGTAAAGTAGTAAATATTTCCACCCGCAAAACATTATAGTATCAAAATATTGATTCCACATCGTAGGTAGCCTACATAATATAGGTGACTTAACTAGCAGCAGACAGATAAGGGTCACATCATCTGTAAGTGAACGGATATAACTAACCGTCGTTTTTGTTGGCGCCAAGACACTTTACCAGCCATCAGTGCCGGCCTTAGACATTTTTGTGATATAGGCAAGGACAGAAATGCCGCCCTTTTTAGTTTCATTTTTCTAAGAAAACTCTATAAATGCTATTTATTTTGAAGTAAATCCAAATTATAAAAATTCACGTCATCAATAGTTTTATTATTTGTTATCCTCATTTTCTGTTCTTTCCAATCATGATAATTGGTTAAATGATCTGGAGATTTTTCATGATGCTGCAATATACTTGACATATTTTTCCAGTCACAACTGCCGTGTGTTGGTAAGGCAGATTTACTCCTGTTTTATATTCTGCAGCTAAAACAATATACCTTATCTACTGCCGTAGAATACATCAACCATTTCCTTTTTAAAGTTTCCCCGTTAGCCAGTTTGCGTGTATAGTGGTAATTAGAAAATTGTCTCCCACTTTCATCTTTTGGATAACCAGACTAGAGAGTTGCACGGGATTGGGATTCGCGGGATTGGAAATAAATTTATCGGGAGTTCCATGGGATTGGTTTTGTTTATGCGGGAGTCCCGTGGGTTTGGGTTTTGTTTGAGTGGGACTCTCGCAGACTTCTGATGAATCAATCAAATCGCACGGATGATCTTGGGATGATGTGTGATGTATGATACACACCTAGTTCAGGGCCTTTCCTTGACATTTTTGGTATTTACGTCAAAACGTCATTAACAATAATATAACCTACACATTTTGACGATTCAGGCGATACCATTTGCGACTAGGTTAGACAGGTTAATTCTCATACTACCGAAAGTTGAAAATCGTCATTTTTATAAAGTTGACACGAAAAAACAATTACACCCACCGCCAATATTAATTATTTTCAATATAATAATGATACTTATTGTGACAAGCTAGAGTAGATGTAGAGACAGAGACTATCCCCTTCGACGTTTTAATATAATAGATATCTAGGAGTAATACAAATAAGGGTAATAAGGGGACAGACGACTTGGGACAAGGGGAAACAATAGAATAGTAGACAGCAAAGGTGTGAAGACCGAGGGGCGACGTCGAACAGGCTAGTAGGGTTAACAATGACGACCAGGTGACGCTCCTAGAAAGATTAGATAGTTAGGAAAATACTGAAGGGATTGTGACGTACAAACAAATTTTTAAACTATTATTTATGAGTTATAGAATATTTTTTTTGATGGGAGCGGGTGGGGTTGGGAAAAATGTTCGCGGGAGCGGGTGGGGTTGGGAAAAATTTTCGCGGGAGTGGGTGGGACTGGGGGGAATTTCTTTTGGGAGCGGGTGGGACTGGTTTTGAAAACGCGGGAGTGGGTGGGACTGGGTGTGATTTTGACTCCCGTGCAGCTCTCTAAACCAGACTCAAATTTGATCTTCTTTGAGTCATACTGAATAAGAAAACAACGAATATCATCACATATATCTGGCCATTTAGCAGGATCCTCCATTATATCTGAATATAATTTTGTTAAATGCAGACTTGGATTCCCATGATCATAAGTAGGATTTTCAATTTCTTCCACAGCTTTAGCTTCTGCCATTTCAATGGCATTAATTTCTTCAAACTCGTCATTTGTTGAAAATATCTGAGGAATGCATTGAATCTGTGAAACCTCTGCTGAAGAACATGGCATGTTGCAATCAACACCACTTATATTTGATTCCGATAGTGATATGTTCCTGCTAATGGTTACTTTGTTAGAAACTGAGTTATTTGAGAGTTCTGACACTTCTTCACTAAAATGCAATTCAGTCTGATTTGATAAAAATGTAAAAATAGAGTCTTTCTGTGATTCTATGAACGATTTTTTTTCCATTCCTTTACTTTATATACTGTGCTCCAGATAAATGGGTGGGCTTTCCTGTGTTAGCCTTGCTCATGATATGTAAGAAGAACTGAACTGTAACATTAGAAAATACGCGAATTAAACTGCAAGCAATTTTCGATTTTAGTTGTATATATACGATATATATATTTATATTAATTATATTATTTTAAGATATTTTTTTTATCAAATTAATATAAAAAAAAATGTGTTACCTATTGAAGCAAAATATCAAACCGCAGACATCTTTGGGCGGAAATTAATACTTTTGAAAATAGTGATGTCATAATAGTGATGTAATAAATTAAGATACAGCGTTAATCCACTTGACTTATTTGTTGTCGTCATTCTAAGCAATGTTGTTCTCTTATTTAATTCTACACTTTCTCAAATTCATGTATTTTATTTTTAAATTTTATATTTCTGATTTTATTTTATTTTGCTGAAATTTGCCGCTCTATGCAGCTGCCTATATCGCCTAATTGTATGATGTAATATGTGTATGTAATGTGTATGCAATGTGTGTGTGTAATATGTATTTGTAATATGTGTGTGTAATTTGTATGCAATGTGTGTGTAATATGTATTTGTAATATGTATATGTAATGTGTATGCAATGTGTGTAATATATATTTGTAATATGTGTATGTAATAAGTGTATTTCTCTCTTTCTAAGTCCCAAGTCAAGATATTACTTTATAAATTTAGTTTTAATAAACAATCTGAAGATTTGCGAGTTTCTTGAATTCTATAAATAAGATACTATTCTCTGCTTTTTAAATAGATAATATCTTCAGTTATTTAAAGCATGTGGGGGCTGAGAGAATAAAGTATTATGTAGAACTCGCCCGTTGAAAGATTTGAAATATTGTGGTTTATAGACCAACAAATGTTTCAAAGATTGTGGGGCTGTTTCAGTGTATACGTACACTTGGTGGATGTCAGCATGACCTGATTATATCTTGGACACTCACAAGAAATTGTACCCGGTTATGTACATTTTAAATATTAAAACCAACAAAAACCTTCACGCTTGTATTCATCTCTTCATAGAGTCAAGAAGTTTATGTCCAGTTATTTTACACACATTTCAAAAAGCGATAACACATCTTCAGTCAACAAACTGCACGCACCACTCATCAAAAGGTTGTGCCAAATGTTGAATGCACATTATGTTAAACAAACATTCAAAAATCTGCACTATAAACACAATTACCCATTGTCAAAAAAATAGGCTACTACTGCCCACTACTGCCTACTACTGCCTACTACTGCCTTCTACTACCTTCTACTACCTACTACTGCCTACTACTGCCTAATACTGCCTTCTACTGTCTACTACTGCCTACTACTGCCTACTACTGCCTACTACTGCTTTCTATTGCCTACTACTGCCTACTACTGCCTACTACTGCCTTCTACAGCCTACTACTGCCTACTACTGCCTACTACCGCCTTCTACCGCCTACTACTGCCTACTACTGTCTTCTACTGCCTACTACTGCCTTCTACTGCCTACTACTGCCTACTACTGCCTACTACTGCCTACTACCTACTACCGCATACTTTTCAACATCAGGACAGGGATGAAAAAAGAGAACGATAAGTCTTTTAATTTTCAATTATGCTAGCATGACATACACAGAATGTCACGTTTTCGGAGCACTAGAAAGAACTTTCATCTCCAACTTCAAAATGGACATCAACTCTGACTTTAGGCAATAGTATGAAATAAATTGCTTTAATTTTATAAAATTAATTGTGTGTAAGTATAATCTGGAGGTTTTAATAATAAAATAATAACGAAAAAAGAAGGTATCCTTTACTTCATTAAAATATTGTCATTGTGAGTGAGTCAACTAGTGTTTGTAAATCCAAATATTAAATTTAGCAGCTAGTATATTAAATTAAGAGTCTAATTGTGCCTTCCATATTGCTCTTTTATGAGTATATTTAGCAGCAAGTATATTAAATTTAGCAGCTAGAATATTAAATTTAGCATGTAGTATATTAAAATTAGCAGCTAGTTTATTAAATTTAGCAGCTATTATATAAAATTTAGAAGCTAATGGTACGTTTGACATTGCACTTTTTTGAGTGATAACTTAAAATGTCCACCGACTGGTTGTAGATATTTCTCTCCTGACTGTGTATTGTTCATGTGAGTTCCCAATTGTTCTCTCTTGTCACCTGGACCATATTTAAGACACAGGTGTTTTGATAGCTCGTAGACTGCACACCTGTCTGAAGGCCAGTGTTCTGATAAACACGAATTTCCAACAAATGTTTTGTCTTTAGCACAATAATGTGTCGTCTTTAGTACAATAATAATTTCACATACATCGTATTTCCCAGTTTAAACTTTCATTTACTTAAATCTAAATTTTAAAAAAAAAAACAAAAAACTAGTTCCTCTGTCTCATTCAACTGCCCGACCCCGACTGTAGAAGATTAGACATCAAAGCCTGGCTCAGAGGATGTCCCTGATCCGGTAGGGCTTTGATCTCGGTCAGAGGTCAAAGGTGTGAAGTCCCACCTTCGCCAGGCCCCCAAGCGTAAGCTGGTCATATCAATAGCGCTGACCACAAATCTAGAAGGGGTAGGGATGAGGAGAACATGATATTAGGGGTAGCTTTGGTGGTATCCGGACAAAACCCCACGGACAAACACCCCCCAGAGGATAGAACCCCCCCCCCACTGGACCTCTCCCTATTTCTATTATAAATCTATTATTTGGCCCTCATTTTTATAAAAAAATGAATATATAATACCTGGATGAAAATATATATAAAAATACGTATTTTAAAGGGATTTTTTTTTCAAAGTAATTCCCAATAAGCTGCATTAGCCCGTCGAGCCACAGTGGTCAAAAGTCAATCTCTTGTTAACTTACATCAACAGGCAAATTAAATTAAAGGTTTTAAAACAAGGTCAATACTGACCGTATCTTTATTTTACCTATTTACGCCAGATACACATTTTATAGCAGACGGTAAACAAACAGCATGCGAACCACAGCGGTTGAAAGTCAATCTTTATTTTTTACATAAAACACCATAGAAACATGTCTAATGATAAACTGTGTTGACCGACATGATATCTCTTATATCGAAAAACATTTCCTTAGCCAATGGTCAACTTCGTATCTAGAAGTATTAATAATATTGACTTATATTAAATCTAATAGTTTGGGGGTTTTATCCGCTGGGGGTTTTATCCGCTGGGGTTTGCCCGTGCGGTTTTGTCCTACAGCCAGCTTTAGTAACGGGGTGGGGGGAGGGGGTACGATCTGAACAGGTGAAATAAAAGCTAAACTGTATTACATTTATTGTGTTAAATAGTATTGCATTCATTCCGTAAACAGTGTTACATTTATAGTGTTAAACTGCATTACATTTATTGCCAAAAGATTAGACCACAGGGATCGATCTTCTGCCAATATTAAACATAAATAATTTGATCATGTGATCAGAGTGGCGTGAAATTTCATGTTTCATAATACATAGATACACACATTGTCAATGGGAGTGGCCGTACAACTGACCATCGCGAAAAAAAGGTGTGGAAGTGCCAATAGTGAGAATACTTGGTTTAATCCCTCCCATGAACTTTGACTTATGAGGAAAATGCTAATTTATGATCTTTTACTTAGTGTGTAAAATAGGGAGTGTCCTGGCTTATCCGTTTACCAACGTGGTATTAACAAAGGTTGTCTATTTAGAATGTGGCAAATTAATTTTCGACAGTTAACGCAGTCATTTGACTTCTGATCATTGACATCATAACGTGCTTTAAGTGTGTGTGATAAGCCATGAAATATGCTATTCAATACTTAACAAAATATTTCTATTTAAAAACGTAAAGGGCGAATCTAACAGACATAAAGAGAGTTATGTATTGTAATGGCTAATTCACTAACTTGTCAATGTATCAAAAAAAAAAGATAGAAAAAGTGTCAACAAACTTTTGGTTCAAAAAGTTGATAAAAATCCTCCGGATGTATTTAATAGAAACCAATGTTGTGGATGACATACAAAACAACCAGTGAGATAAAGGGAAATAATTTTTAAAAATATGTTTGTTTGTCCATTACACTGTCCCAGTCTTAATTCTCTGTCCCGTTCTAAAAACACAATGTAACACACAAAATGTATCACAGATGGAAGTCGGACATTCAAATAAAACTATGTGTTTGTATTTTAATATTATTTTTTTTTCGTTTTGAAATTATTTTTCTGATCTTGAGACAGAATAATTTTAAAAACCCTTCTCAAATAGAACTAACGCTAGTAATACTCGAAATATGACAAAGTTGTCAGTGCTTGAAAAAACGTGTATAAAATAAAAGTTATTGTGAAGCGCATTGTTCACCCTTCTCTTGTAGGTTTTATGTCAAGTAACTGATAGAGTAAGTAACAAAGTATTTGATAGAGTAAATGACACAGTGTATGACGGTATTTTTTATTGGTCAATTGCAGGCAAGATTATGTATACCAGAGACAAATCCCAGCACTAAGTTGACTAGTAAAAATCCCAGCACTGAGTTGAATAGTAAAAATCTCATTCCAGGATTGAAAAATGCAAAACGCTCCATCTAAATCAAAGAAAACTCAAATTTATGTAAGTTATTTTTTAAACCAAAGATTAGTTTCGCTGGTTCCGTTTTTTTTTTTCAATATTTATGTTAAAAAAGTTAAATAATTACTTAATTAGTTCGGGTGAAGCCGGACAGTATTTATGTCTTGTTATTGTCTTGTTATTGTATTCCAGATGTTTTATCCGCAATAAGTTCCATACAGAGAAGAAGAAAACAAAAGGAACGTTTGGTAAAGGCCATCTTAGTAAGTAGTGACAACTAGAACAGATGTAGTAGGGTGGTACATTAATTGTTTGTACTGTCAGTAGAGCAAATTATCACCCATATGATACATTTTTATCTAACATTATATCTTATTATTTATAGTCTGAAGTAGACTTTTATTTTAATATTCTTATTAGTAAAATAAAATTTATATTTCAATCAGAAATATGAAGTCAAAGATGAACCCAAAAAACAGAAAATTGATCCTAATAAAGAAGAAGACAGGAACATACAATTGTCTCTTCTGGCCATTGATTCCATCTGTAGATGTTTCGGGACTTGTTGATGAGATCTTGAGACCTCGGCCTGGTTTAGATGTGGTTCCATTGAGGAACTTCAAGTACGTTCTGTTTGAGAAGGCATTTGGATTGGTGGAAGAATTCACAGTATAATGAGAGTACTGGTCAAGAAAATACTCAAAGTGGACGGCCGCTGACTCATTCACAGACAATGAAAATAGCCTCAATTACAATCTAGTTACCAGCATGCTTGAGTTTGTGTAAATATTTGGTTTGATTATCAGTCCTGGTTGATAAATTCAGTATTTTTCATTTACATTAACAATAAGCATCTTTTGACAAGTAATAATACGGCAATCAATGTTTCGTCTAAACTAACTGAATAAATTATTTATTTCTAAACTTTCAAAATCTAGTTTTATTTTTCTCAATATTTTTGCTCTTTGATTATATTTTTGTAACATTTTAACGTCAATATATTCAAATGTTTTTAGTATTATGTATAATACAATTTAGTAGGTTCATAAGTTTCAATGTCACAGTCACATCATTAACTGTTTAGTAGTTGTAGTTAATAGTTAATAACACTGTCATATTTTGTTCTGGTAACTTCACTGCAGCATGTACTGCTACCAATTAATAAAACTTCAGTATGTACTGCTACCAATTAATAAACCTCAGTATGTACTGCTACCAATTAATAAAACTTCAGCATGTGCTGCTACCGACTAATAAACCTTCAGCATGTACTGCTACCAATTAATAAACCTTCAGCATGTACTGCTGTCACAACCCAATTTGAACAACTCGTGGTCTAGGGATACATTGACGAGAGGTTCACCCAGGTCCCCATAGGTTGGACATACACATTAACATTTATGTATATATATATATATATATGACGTATACAGTCACACCGTATAAATAATACAAATAATAACTTTAATACCACTTTATAACTGACTATACAGAAAAATATTAGATTTATGTGACGATTTCCATCACCCACAATAGTATTACATTCAATAAATAGACTAAATTATAATAGATCAGTTATTACATTAAAATGTCAGGCGTTCTTTCAATCCTGGGCCGTCCGGGCTTCAAATGCCTCCAGAACGACTAGATGTCAGGGCTACGGTGCACTTCAGGCAGGCCATTTCACGTCCGATACGACTTAAAGGTTACTTCCAGATTCAGGGCCTACATGTTACAAACAACATCATGTACGATATGCATATATATGACCACACAATGCTACTTCGATATTACAGTATGCAGCGTATTGTCTAAACTATACAACATACCCCCAGAACGATCAACCTATCTCACACACATCAACATCTTCATGTAAATGCATCTGTTATATCAAATATGGTGAATGCATAATAACACTCACATCAAAAACATGATGTAAATAAGCCGTTTCATGGCATGGGCGAATGCAAAAGAAAATAAACGTAAAAAATCTATGTTGTACGTCACCAGCGGCTGTTCACTAACAGAGCGCCACAAGTTTCGTTTTTTATAACATGCACACCAAGATGTGAACACATTTTTTCAAACATACTCCCTTCACCTACTCTATGATATCTTGACACTGCTACAACAATTAATAAAACTTCAGTATGTACTTCTACCAATTAATAAAACATCAGCATACCGCTACCAATTAATAAAACTTCAGTATGTACCGCTACCAATTAATAAAACTTCAGTATGTACTGCTACAAATTAATAAACTTCAGTATGTACCGCTACCAATTAATAAAACTTCAGTATGTACTGCTACCAATTAATAAAACTTCAGCATTTAACATACAAAGAGTCCTTCTAAATAAACTTCAGACCCCTGACAAAAGTTTATCATTTTAACAGGCTTGCGGAGCCGGAGCCGGAGCCGAGGAGCCGGGAGCCGCTACTTTTCGCTGGAGCCGGAGCCGAAAAAAATCTGGCGGCTCCACGGCTCCCAAATGATTTTTTTTACAGCAGAATTTTTTTTTTATTTTTAGTTTTAAAATTCCAAATTTGTTTGATGGTTTGCCTCCTACAATTTGAAATGTTGTTATTTTTACGAACGCAACAACAGTAGCAGCGTTAAAATGATAGCGTGCACGCACATCACCACAAGAAATCTTTAACGGGGAATCGTTTTGTGTTCATTTTAAATCTTGTTTACCCTCTGAAATTTTGTAGTGGCATGTTATTTTGTTATATACAAAGTTAAAACAGTTTTATTTTATAGAATAATTGTATCAATCATTTAAAATACATTTTACTAAGACGACAAATAGAACGTCATTTCGTATTATTATTTGACCGCGAATCAGGCCCGTAGCGTGTGTGGTGGCCAGGGGGCTTAGCCCTCTTGCGTTTTGTCTGGCCCCTCTGCTTATTTGCTCTACTTAGTAAAATGTATTACCCGCCCCCCCTGCTATTGCCTGGCCCCTGTTGTAGAATGCCTGGCCCCTGCTGTAGAATTTTCACGCTATGGGGCTGCCGCGAATTTGTATGACTAAAAAAACAAAATTGTCGCTTTCTGTATTTAACAATTTTATTATAAACAGAATATCTGAAATAGAGTAGATAAATTTATAAGGTTGTACAGGTACGGGACCCGGGTCCCAATAAAATCCGATTGTTATTCGGACCCGTGGCGAATATGCACTAAGCTTAGCTATATTTACATTTTAATATTTTAAACCCGAAAAATAATAATACAGAGTCCGCTTAGTGGAACCCTAGACACTGAGTAACGATTAAATCATACAATTCAAAAAAATTATAAAAAAAACAATAATAAAGTTTAATTATAGCTAAACTATGTGCATATTTGCCGGTCCGAGAATAACAATCAGACTTTATTGGGACGGGGTCCGAATAAAAGTCGGAGCTATTGGTACCGGGTCCGAATAGTCACTTTATAAATAATAAATATAAATACTGAAGTCTTTAAAATATTTTAAATAATGTATCATTGCAATGCCATTTTGCTAATTTGATCATTGAAATAACTTTTTATTACTTATGAAAATAGCGACTAGTGGAACCTCGGTCGAAAATAATATGATTCTGATGCACTGAAATGGTTTGTTTTTAGTAAAACCGATATGCGTATATTTTTCAAGTTCCTGACTATGGGGCAGCCCCGTAGCGTGAAAATTCTACAGCAGGGGCCAGGCATTCTACAGCAGGGGCTAGGCAATAGCAGGGGGGCAGGTAATACATTTTTCTAAGTAGAACAAATAAGCAGAGGGGGCCAGACAAAACGCAGGGAAGCCCGGCCTCACTTCCGCACGCTACGGGCCTGCTATGGGGGTGAACGCGAGCCAAAATTTGCATAACTTTTTACCAGCGGCATGTTTGCGTGGCAATTACAAAAATTTTTGTCTCGTGTGATACTATCTTAATAGGGAGCCGGAGCCGTCAAATTTGTGGGAGCTGGAGCCGGAAAATTTTGGCGGCTCCGCAAGCCTGCATTTTAAATGTTTTATAATCACAATGTTCAATGTGACATAATACGTAATGCACTATCTGCTTATTTTTGATCATATAATAATAGATATTACAGAAATACATATATGCGAATTGACTATACATAACAAAGTATGTTGACAACAAAAAACAGATCACACAAGGCTCAAATATAGGTAATGTAGTTAATGATAAGTACAGGTATGTAGATGAAGAAGGGATCAATGAGGTACGTGCTAATTCGAGTTGTCTGGTAGTTGGGAAATTAAAAATTAAAACAACGAACTATGAGAACTTGTTGCAATCAGTCGAACTTAGCGGCGTCGACAATCAAATAGTATAAATGTTTCACACTTCTATGTCAGCATTGTATTTTTCATAGAATTTAGACAGTTTTAGAATATGGTAGCAGCGATCTAATCATTATATTTTGAAATTGTTCATACACTTAATACTAAACCGGATAAGAAACTAAAGGGCAGACAACAATAATATATGTCCTTAACTCCCCCCCCCTTCCCTTATTGAAATTGTACTTACATTTTTATATTTCAAATAAATGAAACATACATGATGCAATACATGTCCAGTTGTCCTCTTACAGTACTGAAGAAATTTCTAAACTTTCAACATCTTGTACATAAAGAAATTAACAAGAAATTCCATTTATTACACACTTTAAATGTTACTCATTATCAACATCATGTAAGGGCTGTATGCATTCTACATATTCTTGTTCTTTAAATATTCTTATTTAAAAGTAGTATTTTGGTATATACCGTAAAAATATTAAGATTATTTACACCTTCCAAACCCGGTCTGGAGAGACATACATGAACATGGTAGTGGTCTTTTAAAGTGATTCCTACAGACCCCCAGAGGTCCGCGGTATTACTCAGGGGGTCCGTGGAAAATTAAAAATTCATTTGGGGGTCCCTGAACAACTCCAGAGGTCCGTGAAAGGTTTAATGTAAAATAGTAAAATTATGCTCATTTATGTTTAAGAGGCTCTTTAATAAACTTCTAGTAGATGTTCCAACAACAGTGAAACAACAACACTAAAATATACTACGTCGACGCCGGTTGCAAGTAACAATAGTAATATTTGATTCTTTGGTATAACTGCATGAACATGAACTTTCACAAAATGGTGAACTGAGGAGGAGTACAATCACTACATTCTAGCTTTTGGGCATCGTAGTGGAAATGGCGTCATCAAACTCTGACTAGAATTATTGTTTCCACAATCTATATCGGCAAGGCATAGAAAACGGTTATTAAGACATGCCTAGACTGACCAGACCAGCACTGTGTGTACTGCTTATCGGCCAGAATGACAAGGCAAGGTTTTCTTTTTATTCTGCCACTCGGACAGAGGAGGGTGTACGCCTGACTACCCGCCAGAAATGGCAGGCTTCGACGGTGTGCTTGAGTGGGACAGAGTGGAATGGTATGAATACCATTGTCTCAGATTGCACTCATTGACCACAGTACCAACACCTTCGCTAAAAGTTATTTTCCTGGTCAGGAGAACCTAATGATCTTTTACCCACAGACAATGGTATGCATACTAAACCAGGTTAGCCAAATAGCTAAGATCCATTATAGTGCAGATAATACACTTTTGATATTAACCAAAAGGCCGAGAAACATCACTGCAACTATTCATCGGGACAACATCTAAACAAGATGATGATGACTGCATGCTTTATCGATCAAAGCTCAGTATACATATTATTGATGAAGAACTTATTTTGCCAGTTGTGTGACACACACAGTTTTGCACAAACCACATGTCGACATTATAAACAGAATTACACTGAGTAATAAATACAAAAGAAGAAAGATTGACGAAATGGCTCAGGCCGAAGAAAATAATTTCTAATGTAATTGTTTAAAAACATCTGAATGTTCTATTCAGCTTGACGAGTTTACTTCAGAGGCGTAGCTAGGGGTGGGCAAGTGGGGCATCATGTCTCGCCTACCACCAAGGGGGAGCCAAATGTATATTTTCATATACTATTATATGGTTTTTGAATGGTGGAGGGCGCTAAAAGGTATCGGGTACTGTGCCCCGGGCGAGTTAAGCTCGCTACGGCACTGGTTCACTTTACCAGGAACCAAAGCTTTTATTTTGAGCTATAACATTTGTAAAGAAGAAAAATTTGCTAAATGTTCGAAACCGGTACAAAAGGTGAAACGTTATATGCTGAATTAATAAGATTTGTTCAATATAAAGCTATACCCTTGTATAATATCATTTCTTTTGCTATTGATGGTGCTCCTGCAATAGGAAGATACCAGCTTTCTAGCATACCTAAAAGCTGTACCAAATGTATTTTCAGTACATTATATCACTCATCAACATCATTTATTTGTTGCACAAAAATCTAGTAAACGTTTGCAATGGACTACTAGATTAAGTCATTCAAGCTAGTTAATAAAATCAGAATGATTGCCTAAATGTGATATTTTCTCAACTTTGTTTGAAAATTGACGAAGACGATAACCGTTTAACTAATTCACACAGAAGCATGCTTTATGTTATCTAAAGGTGCATGTTTAAATCACATTGTATGCGCCTTTTGATTCTGTGTTGATATTCCTGAAAGGCATAATGATTTGCAACAAAATTCAATCAATTATAGAAAAAATAAATGATCCGTGTTTTTTTCACTCGGGGGTCCGTGGACAAGTTTTGATTATAAAAAGGGGTCAATGGATAAAAAAGGTTTTTGAACCACTGATCTAGACTAATGGATGGTGTTGCGTGCTGGGTTTACTTTTGGTTTGTTTGGTTACAGTGATAATGTACAAACACCAAACAACAGAAGAGTCGAATGCAGGCTTTGTATTTTCCTCAGAATTTAAAGTTTTATTTTACAACATCAAATCTTTACATCAAAAGTTCATAACATAATCCAATAGTCTCTAACGCCTTCTATATATATTTCTACCGCTGTGTTTTACTACTAAAATTATGCTCTGACTAACTGCTAGAAAAATAGTAGACTAAAGTGGACTTCATTATATCGCATGTCCACTCTCTACGCTTGCCTCAGCCCACTTGCCTACTCTATCTCCAAATATAATGTCCCTAATCTCTCGCTCTCCCACGGCCCGTTTCTTGAAACTTTCACATCAGGCTTAGTGCACCACCCACTTGTTGGATTGGCTAATTAAAAACCCATTAAAAGGTTAGCGCCCTTCCCACCGTCAGTTGTGTCCGATGATTTATCTCTTTTCTCGGGGAATGTTAGTTGACTCCTTTCAGTTGTGTCCTCGGGAATGTTAGTTGACTCCTTCAGTTGTGTCCGGTGATTTATCTGCTTTCAGACTGCTAGTTGACACCTTGTTGTGTCCGGTGATTTATCTGCTTCTTGGGAATGTTAGCTTTCGGACACCTGTTGTGGTCCAGTGATTTATCTGTTTGACAGGAATGTTAGTTGACTATCTCCCACTCTTGGAACAATGGCTAATGTACCATATATCATGTCCCTAACCGTTCGCTTGTAAATGTAAAGACGTAACCCCCAAAGATTGAACGCTGAACTCGATATAACCTTCAAAGATTTACTTTATATACTATCCTATCTTCCGGACCTACATTCTAAAATATGTGTGAGAACCTTCTTCACAGACGCAATGTCTACATTTAGGACCTAGACTATTTACTGGGAATGTTCACATTATGGATCTGACTAATGGACGGAATGTCTACATTATGTAATCTAGATCACTTTGATGGAAAGCGTACTGCATGCCAGATTGATACCCTTACCTGACAACTTGCCCAGCAGATCGAAATATATCCAATCCATAAATTATTTGTATAGTTTTTATTAATTTTTTTGGCTTTCCTATAGAAATTGTAGAAATAATATTTTGAATCATTATTTTAGATCTTATTAGTGAGAGTTGCTGTCTTGTATAAGTTTATGTATTTGTGGGACTGCTGTATAATCATAGACATGGGGGTAAAATGAGGATCTAAGAGACGCAGGAGGCTTTACAGAAAATTTCACGTCTCCCCAAAAAGAAACACTTTTAGTGGCTATAAATATTAAAATTTGATAAATTCCCCCGTTAAGTATTTTTAGCTCAACAAATTTTGCAAATCCGGTATTTAACGTCTTAGTTTCTGCTGTTTTTTAATATATATTTATCATTTATGGCTTTTTTGTTTGTTTTTTCAAACTTTTTAATTGTTTCGGAAGAATTTTTTCTTATGTTATAGGAGACAATCGTAATCTAACTGTGAAAATTAAATAATTTAATGATCATTTCCCTTTGATTGCCAATTTTTTGCGCATTATTTTTTTTTAATGTTTATGTTATAGAGACAACTGTAATCTGACTATGACAATTAAATAATTTAATGATTATTTCCCTTGATTGCTAATTTTTTTTGCACATTATTTTTTTAATCTATATTTTCTTTTACCTTAATATTCATAAACCATAAAGTTAAATGAATTGTTTGTTGATTCATTATATAAATATTGTTCATTATTGCTGAACTGACCAATGTACGTTCACATTTGCTCAGTTTTACAGCATCTGTTAACATTCCAGTCGATCGTGATACCTATTTTCGGATATATAATTGTGTGTTAAAATAATTTAATTTTCTTGTCAATTTCGTTTATGACGTAATTTCAGTAATTAATAAACAAATAAACAAAAACATGACGTGACCGAAATAACTTTAAGAAACAAAAATAAACAAAATATTTGTCAAGTGAAACTTTTTTATTGAAAGTATAAAATATTTGAGTCCAGACACAGAAGATAAACAACATTAGAATAAATAAATATATTGATGACAATAATAAAAATTAAATAATAAATGCTTTATGTTGATGTCATAATATAATAGAATGACATACAAATAAACAATAACACTTCTCACATTGTTTGTTTACATACAACTCAATAGACATGCATCAGTCCCGCTGTAATTAAGTTTAGGAATTTAAACTTCCACTGTGGACAAGCTTGATCCCACTTAATCAACACCACCACACTGCTGCAATTCCCACACACTGAACTCTGGCTCCACTACTACCTGGACATGTACATGTTGTGCAAGTAAATTTATTTAATCTTACCACCCACCTCGTATTTGTCCACCCAGTGACCAACACTGACCTGTTTACTACATCCATGAGGATGTGACACTATAAAGTTCAACTTGTCCACATCTCGAGATTTTCTGTATTTCATAGACTTTACACCAGACATCAAAATAATGTCTACACAACATGTTCAGTTTATCTCCCAGATTTTTGTCACATGTCACACATTTCAACCTATACATGTCACACTCAATGTTTACATCAACAACACTGACCTGATCAACACTGACCACTGGACTGTCTTCTCTATCATAAAACAATCTCAAGGACGTGTGGCTAGCCTCAATGTCATCAAACACCACATGTGTGGCTGTGTACACATCAAACTCCCACCACACGTGGCTGGCAGTGTCTAAATGTTTACATTTCTTACACCAACATGTTGTGTAGTTCTTCCCAATGTTTACCTCCATATTGTCTATATCCATTCGTAAACTTGTACACTCCAATCACCATCCCACTTCCTGTTCTCAAGTTTGTTTTGTCTCTCATGTTGTAAAATGGATATGAAACTCAGCTCCATGCCAAAACTCTGGAATTGTGTGGACTGGTCATTTTACATCAACTCTGACTGTCAGGTCAGCTGTAGTTTTGATCAGTTCATGCAATTCATTGTCACGATGACATTCAGGTAGATGGTTTAAGGTGAATGTATCAACAGGTATAAACTGTCTATGACCTGGATTCTTCTTACAACCAATAAGATGTTTGTGTAGATCAGCTTCTCCACCTTCTGACACCTGAGTTTCATGATCACCTGGAAAAGACAAACGAACTTATTATTTTGAAATAGAAAATGTTTCAACATGCTAGTCTTTGCTAAACATTAAAATATCAAAGATATCAAGTTCGCATATTATGTCTGTTATATTTACCACAATGTAAACAATAATAATAAATTGTGTTTCATTTTACCATAAAGTTGTTTGTCCATTGTGTGAGTTTCACTGTCCACCAATATAATTTTGGATCTCAGTCATACAATTTTAAGTCTGAAATAAACAAATCAATAATTCACATAAATATTATTATAGTTTACAACTGAAATTATTCCAACTCAGGCTAGTTAACTAAAAAAAAAAAATAATATATCTAAATATAAAGTTAAATAAAATATTTGAATGAAAAAACTTCTCCGTCCAACAATGTAGAAATCAACACACAATTCCTGCAATAAAAACACTTACCATTAAAAAAAATAGTATTTTGTTTTGTTTAGTAATTTTATTTTTTCCAACTTCTTACATCTGAGTTAATTTGCTGGCCTGAAAAATGTGTAAAATAAAATACAAAATATAACAAGAGTTTTTTTTTTTAAAAAAGAAATCAGAATACAAAATTAAAATGTTAAGAAATTAGAATACTGAATTAAATGGTATGTTTTATATTACACCAAAGTCACATATTTGACAACAAAATATATTTTACCTCACAGAGTATCTGTAGTTTTTTTCACTCAAACTGTATACCAGGTGACTTGAGATCTATTAAAAAAACACATCAAATATCAGTTCTTAAGCCAAGTTGTATACATTTTTTAAAAAACAAGTGTATATATATATATTTATTTATCATTGTCAGTAATATATAGTAATGTCTGGGTATCTGATTTAAAGTTAAAGACAAATATGAAAATAAAACTATTTAAAACATTCTTTTTTTTTACATTATACATCCTTGTCTACTTGGTTATTGACATTTAAAAAAAATATTTGGACAGAATTTCTTAAAAACAAATTTTAGTATTTTAAAAACTCAAGATAAATTATTTAGAATTCAAAAATTTTCGAGCAACATTTTAAGCTAAAAGTGCTTGAATTTTAAACCATGAAAGCTTAACCAAAGCAAAAAATTCAAACATTAGAAATTCTTTTTAATTTTCAGCTGTTTTTTTCAAATCTTCATTTGTTATTGCTAGAGATTATGGCTCAATTTCTACTCAGCTACCATGCTAATTAAAATATTATTTTTAACATAAAAACGCTCATTTTCTAAAACCATGTAAATGTATAATAGATATAAAAACCTATACTATAAAACCGGTCATGAAGATATTTTATAATTTAATGTTTAATACCTAATTTTAATATAGTGAAGAATTTTCATACATTCAAAAATACTTAATTTAAAAATTATAATTTCCTTGCTATTGCTTTAATGAGTTTCATTTTGCAAGCATTTCAAAATTCATATATAATCCTATTAAGAACTTTTGCATTATTTTAATAATTTGTGTTACATTTAAAAGTTCATCAAATTTGAAAAAACAAGCTTAAGGGTATTGTTTTTTAAAGCACCAAAGTGAAAATATACAGCCTACAACTTTACAACATTTATGACACACTGATTTAAATATGTAAAAGACAAGTACTTCTTTAGTAACAATTAAGACACACTTGTGGGTTGAAAACTTCCGATGGATATCGACACAATATCTATTCATCATTAAAGGATTGACGATTTATAAATGTTTAATTTCAACAATATTTCTATTAATTTTACATAACAAAATGTTTGTAGATCTACAAATTAAAAATTTTAATGCAGGGCGGGGGCATATAAGTTATAAAGTATTCTGTCTCCTACTCACCCACTATTGAGACAAGTTACTTTTTAAAGTGTTACACTAGACATAAATAATCTATATGTACATATTAATAAATAAAATAAAATTAGCTTGTTGCTGTTTTTTTTAAGTTTGATAATATAAAAATACCATTTTTTAACATTTACAGAAAGAAATTCAAGTAGTTTTTTAACAAAAAATAAATTATCTACAAAAACTGTATTGAAATATAAAAATAATTGTAGAAATTTTTAACACCAAAAACAAATATACCATTTTAAATAAAATTAAAAGAAATTAAATTATCAAAAATTTGAAACATTAAAACTGAAAAAGTAAATCAACATTATCCAGAACTGAGGAAAATACAATAAATTGTAAATTCAAGAGATATCAAAGCTAATTTTATCAAAAGCTTAGAAAATATAAATCATATTGCACATTAGATATAAATTTATTTTCAAGTATTTTTCAAGTTTATATTCTTTATTCCAGCATAAGATTACCTTCAACTAGCCACTAGGGGAAAAATAATTATAATGCTAGTGAGATGCTCATAATTCCCAGTCAAACACTTGCCATTACGGGTTTAATAATTATATTAAAAGTTTTTTTTTTAAATTATTCATTTATTTAATATATAATATTAATGTTTATAATTTAAAAACTTCCTAAGATATTGATAGATACATCTACATGTAATCTTACAAGTTCAAGTTGACGTCGTCTATAAGATAAGAATATCGGTAGGCTTCCAGACCCTAGTACTCATCGAGCCTTAGTAGTTATTTTTTCCCAAAGATATTTTAATAAAGACTAAAGGCAGCTAAAAAAACTAGAGCTAAATACATGCTAGATTAAATTAGTACAAATCTACAATTAATATAACATCAGATAAATCTTAAAAGCTGAAAAATTCTTTAAAAATAAAATTTATTAATAAGCTATCCGTTACAATTGCAAAATGCAAAATGTGGCCAGGATGACTTAAAATTATTAAAAAGTATTTCAACTGTTTAATTAGTTTTTAACTTCTTTTCTAGAAATTCTTATTTTATATTAAAATCATAGATTAAAAAAAATTAAAAGCCTTTTTTAAGAGAACATTATAAATGTTAAATATCTTTTTTTTAAAATTATGTTTGATCTCTAAAAGTAACAATAGAGAGAAACTGATTAGTCAGTCAAATAGGCATCAAACTGTAATCTTTTGAAACACATAAATAGACAGTATCGATAAATATAGTTGTTTTATATTTAATTATTTTTTTTTTATTTATGTTTCACATTTATTAAATTATTTTAGTAGGTAACTGTATAAAAAGTAAATACAAAATGTGATGGAAAATTCTTAAAAGACACCGAAACAAACAGCCACCACATATTGATTATATTTTTTTAAGAATAAAATGTTACTGTCTTACATCGATATTGTTACTTAAAGATCGATATGACATTTTAAATCAGTATTTAATAAACTGAAGTTTTATCTAATCCGTGTTTTTTTATTATTGCTCATTGCTTGTTAAATTAAAAAATTAAAATATGTAATTTAAATATAGTCGGTTTGGAGATAAAGCAACAAATCATTAGAACTGAATTGACTGTATGAACTGACATCATGATAGACTAAAGAATAATCAAAGCACGAGACTTAATGTCGTATTAAAATTTATTATTATCTTAGTTCAGCAATATATCATTCATATTTAATGAGACCAATAAACTAATTATTAAAAGGTTTACAACTTAGTTTAGCTAGTCTAACTATATTGACTTTTTTCTAAATGATAAGTAAGGCCGTATGACTAAAAAAAGAAAAGTGTCCGCACTGAAGTAGGTTTAATAGTTCTATAAATAGTACGGTACTTTCCTTTTTGAAAAATATTCGGAAATTCCGCAAAACGTGACTAGGAATAATTGCATTGCTAATATTAGCAATAACTATGAATTACAAAACTATTATTCTTGCTTGTAGCCTTTTATTAAAAACTATGGACATTACAATATACATTTATTGGTCAATGTCATTAAATTAAATATTTAAAGCATATTAATGGTAAAGATTAAATATTTTACAGCATATTAATGGAAAGATTAACAAAAAATACTAAAAACCTATCTTAAAAATCCTATATATTGTTTTTTTGTTAATTTTAGGTGGACCTGCTCATTTACAAGATACTGGTACTACAAATGTTGGCTGAGCATCTACACTTTGTTACTAGCTGGTACTAAAGATGCTGACTTGTTACCTATTTTGTTACTAGATCATAACAATATTAATCTGCCTCATGTTAAAGCTTCTCATTTAAGAAATATGAGCAGTGTACAGAAGAAAATAGCTGCCCAGAGTCTGGTTTCTCTGCAAAGCATATTGATGTCAGCCAAAGACAATAAGTAATGGGCTGTCAGCATTAGTGCCCTGCTGTGAAATTATCCTGATGTTGGTGAAATATTCAAAGCTCGCCCTATTAAGCCAGAAACTTATTACCTTCAGAACGGCATAAACAACTGCACCATTGTAAAATAAATGATACAACTTTACAGGCTTCTATGTACTCAAATGTACTGGAGGCTCTACGTCAATCAATCCAATAATAAAATATATTTGGTTGATTCGCATCGAAACACTGAATATACCTAGCAGGGGCTTTATGTGACGACTTCTCTGATATAACATCACTGACTGAAGTAAAGCCAGCCTGTAATATCACTTTGGAACTTAATATTTAGAAAAATGATGTGCTACTGACAAGTCTGGAACTGAATGAGGATTCTTAAATGAACTTTAAAGGTTAAATTTATCAAGTATTACATTGTTAAATCACATTTTAAAAATCAATTACTTTACTTAATTGTGCCTGTTTTAAAGCTTTATAGATTTTATCACATAGAAAGTTAAATATGTTTTTACCTAGTCGTTTATAAATTCACCCAAATCTAGTGCTAAAGACCATTCTATCGACACATATCATATGTATAACCAATCAAGTGACTAAACATACATTTCTAATGTCTTTATTATTTTATTCATTGTAATTTTTAATGAAATGACTGCAAAAGTATTTTTTTTACTAAGACAGTGTATTTGAAATTATTAGTCAAACTGGGTGCAAGAAATATGGATTATGCCTCTAAGACATTGGGTTTAAATTTTAAGCTTTAGGTGTCCACGTAGAAAACAGCATTGTCTTTATCATACCACTAAAAATTTAAATATATTTATGCTTTAATTTATGGCTTATTTGAGGACTATTTTTAAAGTTATTAGTCGGCTGTAATTTAATCCGAAAAGAATTGGGTTAATCTAATTATCTATTATGGGTTATGTCAATTATTTTTAGTTATAACATTAATAAAATGAATATAACATATAACTAGTTTAATTAAAGTGTCTTATTCTATAATGATTTTTAAAAATGTATTGCACTATAATTATTCTTAATTATACAAATTAGAGAAACTCACAAAAGTTACTTGTTCTAAACCCACATTTTAGCATCCACTAAACTAGTTGTATCATACATGTGTTATTTTTAAAATTAATTGTTTATATGACAGTTAATTTTATCAATTTGTCTTGCATCTTTAACTACCATGACTTCAACTTAAGTTTTAATAATCATAGGCATAGCTACTAATCAAATAGTTATATGTTTAATTTTTCAACTAATATCTTTATTATTTTTTTTATTACTTAAAAATGTGAAATAAATGTCAATAAAAAATTAAAAGATCTACCATTACTGCTTTTTTGTCAGTTTTAATTTTATTAGTAATAGTTGGTATTCTCTTATTATGTCTGTACAAGTAATAAGCATGAGACGTCTTAGTAACTTAAATAGCATTTGGTATGGTAATGAAAAAATAAAAACAAAAAATGACTGAAAAACTTGAAACAAGAAATATTATGAACACTCAAAATAAAAAGTTTATTTTTTCTAGCAAGGCCATTGATACTATCTATGGCATGGGAATGATCGTGTTTTGCAGTTATACTCTTTTTTTCGGTCAAATTTAGTTTATTTTCTATTGGACCAAATCAATCGTCACATATAAATTTAATCCTATGGTGTATACAATAAAAAGTAATTTAAAGAAGGAATTTTTTTACAGTACATTACTAATGTCATTAGTACTGTCCCGTTTATTAAGTTACTATTATCGGTAGCTATCGAGGGAATGTAGCCTTGGTTCAACAAAATGGCGATTTGTACTCTATCACGATTTTGGTCACGTGTTCGTGACCGCCCTATATTTATTTATACACTCTAAGGCTATGGCCACGCACAACAAAAGGGTAATTAGAGCCAGTTTTAAGACGTACGGGCCTGAATATGAACTTTTATTGCTGGATCACACACCTCCCAACATCCCTTTCTTATCGTTATGTACTATCTGACGCTTTTGACAGAAGTATTTCAATTTAAATTTTGAAATAGCCTAATATGTTCATCAATATACGTATTCTGTCATATATTTCTGTCAGCACAGCACTCCATTTAGCTATCAACAACTGATACAATATATTTTAAGATGTGACATGCCATAAGAGTTTATGGTGAACCTAGCATGGCGGTTACGATCTAGTAAACCAATTCCTTTTTAATAACCCAGAACAAACACATTTCTTAAAATTAATTTTATTATTACCTTAAAGCTTTAATACGTTTCTTAATCTAACAAATACTATTTTTATTAGAATTAAGTAGACTTTTGACAATTTGACGTAATGTTACACAATGACACTCGAGCTGTCTTGTTACTGTTGATGTTACACAATGACACTCGAGATGTCTCGTTACTGTTAATTTTACATAAAGACACTCGAGTTGTCTTGTTACTGTCAATGTTACACAATGACACTCGAGCTGCCTCGGTTACTGTTGTAGCTCATACGACGTAGATCAATGCATAGTGATTAAATGTTTTACATAGCAATAAAATGAACCATTTTAATTACTGTAACGTTTTTTCAAGTTTCTGTGAATATATTTAATTCTTACTAAAATTGATTTTAAATAATTCTTAATTTTGAGAATATATATTACACTCATTATTGCCACTTATCTTAAAAACACAAACATTTACTAATCTCAAATTTAAATAAAAATTACGTGTAAAGTTACTTTCAATATAGTGACTTAATATAGTCTACAGACGCGATGTTTCATCCATTACTACTGCTGTCTAGAAAATTTATATCTAGTATTACTTTCTGAAACAGCGTCTTGATTTACTAAGACAATATTTGACTACAAGTAATTACTACTGCTGTTTGAAATACTTTCATATGTAGTGGTACCGTCAATATAGCGACTTGTACGAGCCAAGTGTTAGTTACTCTCAGAGTCTCAGTCAAAAGGTCTCCGGTGACAACTTAAAATCTGCCTAATACCGATGTGTAAGCTCTAAGAGTGACTGAAGTAGTCATCGATGGAATTTCCAATTAGTTTTTTCTAAAATATTCTATATTTAGTAGAAAATATCCAGCCATTGAAAAAAAGGAAAAATCCGTTGGAATTCATTTTGTAAAAAACAATAAGATTTAATTCTTATAGCATACAAAATATATCATTGGTCCATATTAATAATAATTATGTAGGCCATTATTTAAAGATATAAAAATAAAAGAGGTGAGACACATCACATGTAACAATGTAACTTATACATAAGAGGTGATTGAATCACTCGGTGTAACAATGTAACTCATACATACGAGGTGATTGAATCACTCCGTGTAGAAATGTAGAAGCTTATACATAAGAGGTGATTGAATCACCCGTGTAGCAATGTAACTTATACGAAAGAGGTGATTGAATCACTCCATGTAGCAATGTAACGTTTGTAAAAAGATACTTGCTACGTTAAAAAAACAATAAGTCTTCCGAGTGGCGACACTGTGGTTGGTGTAAACCGGTTAGAAAATTAGGGGGGGTCCCCCTTTCCCTTCAGGACTTTAAGCGTGAACAATGGAACTTGTTTCGAATTTTCCTGCTCTAGACTTTGTGGAACCGTATACAAGTGTAATGTTCGAAATATGTCCGATCGACACAAGAGTTGGTTCATTTCAACTAGTAAGTTTAAAAACAAATTACACAGTTTTATTTTACCAGAAAATATCTAAGAACTACTACAGCTGTTAAATTTCTTCATTTTTTTAATTTCCTTCCCTACTTTTTGAAGCTGAAAATCTGTCAATCACACCATTATTATCAATATTTTCTACCATATCACTGTCACCAGAAAACAGAACTGGTACATAGGCTATATAACTAAATGTATGTTGGTATAATGTGATTTGCTGTTGTACATGGATATCTAAATTTATGTTGGTATAATATGATATACTGTAGTACATATATAACTAAATGTATTCATGATTTTGTTTATCCCTACATACTGACGAATTCATATTTTAAAATAAGAATAACGTAAAAATAATATTTAACAAGGTGAATATCGATTTAAAATATATATCTCTTACAATAATTTGCCAGTAAAACAACGGGTACAAAATTTAAGTAATTCATTTTTGCAACATTCATTAAAACTGATTTTCTGTTAATAACATAAATGGCGCAAATTTACTTTAAAATGTAACTCACACAAAGTATAACCTTAACTGCTGTTTCAGCATCACCCGAACGAATGATGTTATAAGGTACAAAGTTATTTTTAGATAGCAGAATTTCCATTACCAGATTACGTCTTATTGGAAAATCCTCAGATTAGTTCATGGGAATCTAAAACTGTTTACAGTTTCTATAACAAACTCGCAACTGCTATAAAGTAACACGAGAATTTGTTCACATATTGTACAACGTTCATTGGGGTTGGGGGAGGCAGGTTTTTGTTCAAATTATTGTTCTAGGACTGTTACCCTCCATCATTATTCAGTCGGGTCTCAAATTAATAATGCCAGTATTATTGGTATTGACTTTTAAGAATGTTACAAGATCTTTTTTTGTTCCCTTTATGAATATTTTTTATCACGTTTTATCAAATTGCTCAGTAGCTATTGAATTATAAAATTATTAGTGTTGCATTTAATCTGTGATTTTTTTTTCCAACAAATGAGTTCAAATTCAGAAAACAGTAGCCTACAAGAATATCAATGATGTCTCTCTTTCTATTGGGCGAGTTTCAAATATAGACCGTAACACATCTCATACTCTCAAATTTTATATTACTGTGGCTAAAATGTTGTTACCAGATCCACATGACGCTCTTTCAATGAGTATTGTTTTTGAATTCCTCATAATGTTTAATTAATAAACGAAAAAAAGAGTTTGCCTTTTATTATCTATATATATATATTGTATGTAGCTTGCTTGAAAATGCAAACAAAAAAAAAACAATGGAAATTTCTCTTGTACTATGGTATAAGGAAAAAATATTATTTTTTAAAACGTATTAAAAATTTACCGTAATATAACACCAGTTTATTGTCTGACAGAGATTGTTTACATTTGTGTTATTGTTGTCGCCAATACTTCCGCCCCACCCCAGCCCACATATTTACGCCACTGCGAATATTTATTGTTTCATTTTATATCGGCTTCTGAATCAAAACCTGAATACGTGGTACTTTCTTTACAGTACCGCCAAATAGTTGACCATATGCCGTGAGTTGATTAATCTTGCAAAACAATGTACTGGCTCAGTGATGAAGAAATTCCATTATGTCTGACACGCGATACTAAAAGCGAAACGCCATATTATTTATAGTTTTATATGAATGCAATATTTGTATGTAGTAATTATATTATGAAATATATATATGTACTATTTTATGTACTATTTTTATGTAATAATTATATGATGTAATATGTGTATGATATGTAAGTTACATGGTATTTTACTTATGTGTATGTAAAATTTGTATGTAATATATGTATGTAATATTTGTATGTAATATGTGTATGTAATATGTGTATGTAATATCTATATGTAATATGTGTATGTAATATGTGGGAGTGTAATATGTGTATGTTATATGTATGTAATATGTGTATGTAGAATGTGTATGTAGAATGTGTATGTCATATATGTGTAATATGTGTATGTAATACGTGTATGTTATATGCGTATGTAATATGTATATGTAATATGTGTATGTAATATGTGTATGTAATATGTGCGTTTCTCTTTTTAAGGCCCAAGTAACCACATTACTTTATGAATTTAATTTAATTTACGATCTGAAGATTGTGATTATTTTAAATTATATAAATAAAATACTATTCCCTCAATTCAATTTTCATGAAGATGTATATTCTCTGATTTTAAATAGATAATATCTTTAGTTTTTTAAAGCTCATGAGAGCTAAAAAAGAAAAATATGCTGGTAAAGAATGTTTCAAGATTGTGGTTTATAGACGAACGGATGTTGAAAGATTGTGTGGCTGTTTCAGGAATACGTATACTTATGGATGTCAGCATGACCTGATATATATCTTGACACTGACAAGAACTTGTACCCGGTACCCACCACTGCTCGTCTGTCCGTGATTAGACATTATTTTTTTTAAATAACGTCAGCTGTTTTGTTTAGCAATGATTATATGTTCCAATAGTAATGAATGGAAGTATTAGCATGAATGTAATGTTCCAATAGTATCGTATGCAAGCATTAGCATGAACGTAATGTTCCAATAGTAATGTATGCAAGTATTAGCATGAACGTAATGTTCCAATAGTAATGTATGCAAGTATTAGCATGAACGTAATGTTCCAATAGTAGCCGTATGTAAGTATTAGCATGAACGTAATGTTCCAATAGTAATGTATGCAAGTATTAGCATGAATGTAATGTTCCAATAGTAATGTATGCAAGTATTAGCATGAATGTAATGTTCCAATAGTAATGTATGCAAGTCTTAGCATGAACGTAATGTTCTAATATTAATGGCATGCAAGTATTAGCATGAACGTAATGTTCCAATAGTAATGTATGCAAGTATTAGCATGAATGAAATGTTCCAATAGTAATGTATGCAAGTATTAGCATGAACGTAATGTTCCAATAGTGTGTATGCAAGTATTAGCATGAATGTAATGTTCCAATAGTAATGTATGCAAGTATTAGCATGAATGTATCAAAACCAATAGTAATGTATGCAAGTCTTAGCATGAACGTAATGTTCTAATATTAATGCATGCAAGTATTAGCATGAACGTAATGTTCCAATAGTAATGTATGCAAGTATTAGCATGAATTTAATGTTCCAATAGTAATGTATGCACGTATTAGCATGAATGTAATGTTCTAATAGTAATGTATGCAAGTATTGGCATGAATGTAAGGTTCCAATAGTAATGTATGCAAGTATTAGCATGAATGAAATGTTCCAATAGTAATGTATGCAAGTATTAGCATGAATGTAATGTTCCAATAGTAATGTATGCAAGTATTAGCATGAATGTAATGTTCCAATAGTAATGTATGCAAGTATTAGCATGAATGTAATGTTCAATAGTAATGTATGCAAGTATTAGCATGAATGTAAGGTTCCATTAGTAATGTATGCAAGTATTGGCATGAATGAAATGTTCCAATATTAATGTATGCAAGTATTAGCATGAATGTAATGTTCCAATAGTAATGTATGCAAGTATTAGCATGAATGTAATGTTCCAATAGTAACAAGGCAAGTATTAGCATGAATGTAATGTTCCAATAGTAAAATATGCAAGTATTAGCATGAATGTAATGTTCCAATAGTAATGTATGCAAGTATTAGCACGAATGAAATGTTCCAATAGTAATGTATATTAGCATGAATGTAATGTTCTAATAGTAATGGCGTAAGTATTAGCATGAATGTAATGTCTAATAGTAATGGCGCAAGTAATTGCATGAATGTAAGGTTCCAATAGTAATGTATGCAAGTATTGGCATGAATGAAATGCTCCAATATTAATGTATGCAAGTATTAGCATGAATGTAATGTTCCAATAGTAATGTATGCAAGTCTTAGCATGAACGTAATGTTCTAATATTAATGCATGCAAGTATTAGCATGAACGTAATATTCCAATAGTAATGTATGCAAGTATTAGCATGAATGAAATGTCTAACAGTAATGTATGCAAAATAGCACGAACGTAATGTTCCAATAGTAATGTATGCAAGTATTAGCATGAATGTAATGTTCCAATAGTAATGTATGCAAGTATTAGCATGAATGTAATGTCTAAATAGTAATGTATGCAAGTCTTAGCATGAACGTAATGTTCTAATATTAATGCATGCAAGTATTAGCATGAACGTAATGTTCCAATAGTAATGTATGCAAGTATTAGCATGAATTTAATGTTCCAATAGTAATGTATGCACGTATTAGCATGAATGTAATGTTCTAATAGTAGTTAATGCAAGTATTGGCACATGAATGTAATGCTCTAATAGTAATGTGTATGTTATTGGCATGAATGTAAGGTTCCAATAGTAATGTATGCAAGTATTAGCATGAATGAAATGTTCCAATAGTAATGTATGCAAGTATTAGCATGAATGTAATGTTCAAATAGTAATGTATGCAAGTATTAGCATGAATGTAATGTTCCAATAGTAATGTATGCAAGTATTAGCATGAATGTAATGTTCCAATAGTAATGTATGCAAGTATTAGCATGAATGTAAGGTTCCAATAGTAATGTATGCAAGTATTGGCATGAATGAAATGTTCCAATATTAATGTATGCAAGTATTAGCATGAATGTAATGTTCCAATAGTAATGTATGCAAGTATTAGCATGAATGTAATGTTCCAATAGTAATGTATGCATATTAGTACGAATGTAATGTTCCAATAGTAAATATAATAGCATGAATGTAATGTTCCTAAATAGTAATGCAAGTGCAAGTATTAGCACGAATGAAATGTTCCAATAGTAATGTATGCAAGTATTAGCATGAATGTAATGTTCTAATAGTAATGTATGCAAGTATTAGCATGAAATGTAATGTTCCAATAGTAATGTATGCAAGTAATTGCATGAATGTAAGGTTCCAATAGTAATGTGCGTGCCATTGGCATGAATGAAATGTTCCAATATTAATGTATGCAAGTATTAGCATGAATGTAATGTTCCAATAGTAATGTATGCAAGTATTAGCATGAATGTAATGTTCCAATAGTAATGTATGCAAGTCTTAGCATGAATGTAATGTTCCAATAGTAATGTATGCAAGTATTAGCATGAATGTAATGTTCTGAATAGTAATGTATAAATATTAGCATGAATGTAATGTTCCAATAGTACGTATGGGCATATATGAATGTAATGTTCCAATAGTAATGTATGCAAGTATTAGCATGAATGTAATGTTCCAATAGTAATGTATGCAAGTATTAGCATGAATGTAATGTTCCAATAGTAATGTATGTAAGTATTAGCACATGAATGTAATGTTCCAATAGTAATGTATGCAAGTATTAGCATGAATGAAATGTTCAATAGTAATGAATGGAAGTATTAGCATGAATGTAATGTTATAATAGTAATGTATGCAAGTATTTGCATGAATGTAATGTTTCAATAGTAATGTATGCAAGTATTAGCATGAATGTTATGTTGCTTGGGTATTTTTTCAATTTCTTTAATCTACAATCTGTCTTCATATCTAATACATCAACCAAACATTGTACATACAACATTTTTCAAATTATACCGTTGTTTCCAAACATCCGGTAGCAATCTGGTCTAGGAAATACACCCACAAGTTTTTTTGACGTAAGTTATTCAAGATTACAAACTTAACAACAACCATCACCTCTTTTATCCATTCGTATTCATAGAGTCAAGAAGTTTATGTCGAGGAATTATACTCAAGGTATTATACAAAGAAATTAACACATCTTACGCCAATCACCGCATGCGCCACTATCAAAAGATTAAAGCTAAACAATGAGCGATTACTGGATAGCGGCATGACGTCACCAAGATTCTTAAAATAATTAAATTAATTGGTTAAATCAATGGATTTTGTTGACTTAATTGATGGAAAAATGAAACCAGACGCTACTTGCCCCCCAATATTTTACCCCCCACATTTTTGTGAAATGACGTCACTGCTTTATATTCCGAGACTACTGAATCATTTGAATGCAGATTTATTCTGGACCCTTGTGCGCCCAAAAAGACTTAAGGAACTGTAATTTACTTACTGTCTGTGTTTTGAGGATAAAAGAAATTATCTTCTACATTATACCTGGGTGACATCTGAGTTACCTAGTTAAGAAAATGTCACTTAGTAATGGGCGACAAAATTCTATCTACTTATAATTTAATTCACTTGATTTGAAAATTTAACTTGTCAATTTAATATTAATCGTAGACACACCCTGGCTTTAATAGGGCGTGAAAGTCTGACGTCACGACTTTCACGCCCTATTGTATTTTCGCACCCTCTAAAATCTGAAAGATTAATACAATTTATGGAAAGTACCTACTATTAATAGAATATTTTAAAATTACATTACTACGGGAAAAAACTCTTGTAAGTCATACGTCAGTAAAAACGGAAGGACGTAAAACTAATAAATTGTTTGATAGCCTTACTAATTGATTGAATTATTTTTATGTACTAATTACTGCGTAACTACGGAAATGATTTTCTTCATCTGTTACCAACAATATATTGTAGTGGTCATTTCTTTGATAATTATCTATTGATCTGTAGCCAGACTTCTTCTTCTTCTTCTATCTCTTAACTCGTGGATGGGTCGTTGGGGCAATCGTTGTTGACTGAAAAACTAGGTTGACTGAAAACTAGTAGGTTTTCAGTCATGGTGTATCTAGGGCAGGAAATGTCATGGCGCTCAACCTTCCAAGCTTGACCACAGCCGGGTACTCTCCCTTATCGGTGGCCCGCCTTGATCACGGACAAGTAGCCGTTGGGTTCACATTTGATCTCGTCCGCCCTGGCCGTGGTGACTCCCCCACTTCAGTTACACACTCCCAGTGGTGCCGTCAAGCACCACCCCCTTCACGCTTAGCCGGTCAGCTGGAGACCGTTGCCCAGGGTGTGGCGCGGGGAGCCAGCACGTGAGAGATTAAGAGAGGAGCGAGGACCAGTGAGCTGACCACCAGAGGGTGCACGTCAGAGCATCAAAGGTACTACCTCTGCCAAGAGCCCTATACAGACTAAAAATTTCAATACTTAGTTCATTTTATTGTCTTTGTTCGACTTGGTAAAGTGGTATATTTAAACCAATGATACATTGTTAACAAATTTCCGACATAGGGATTGGCAATGGGTGCAAAAACCTGTTTTTTTGTGAATTTTCATAATCAATTTTCCCCACACAATTTGTACATGTCCAGGTAGTAGTGGGGCCAAAGTTCATTTCTGTAAAGTAAGGAGAAACAAATAAACTAGTCCACAGTGGAAGTTTAAATTCTAAATCAATTAGTTAAAGGGGCTGGTGAAATATGGTGATTCATCTGTAAACAAACAATATGGCAGTGTTTGATATTTTTATGTCATTAATTCATTTTTATTACATGAACATTGGAGGTTTTATTTTTGTTGACACAAACATATCAACATGTCAAATTTCTTGAGTGAATAAATTATTAATTTTTTGATTGATATTTCATGTCATGTTGTTGAGTGTTATTGATGTTTTTGGATCATTTTTAATGATATCTTTTAAACATAAATCAAATTGTACAAAAATATTATTGTAAAAATCTTTTCATTAGAAAATCGATCAAAAAATAAACATTCCATGTTCTTTTTTATTGTACAACAATTAAAAAAACAATGTCATTAATAAATCACTGTTTGATGAAATAGTATTTTGGTTTGTTACCAACTTAACCTTATTATGTTAACAATTAAAAAACTGCATTTTAAAAACTTAATTATTTTTTAAACAATTAAAACACATTTAATAAAAAGGTAATATAATTAAAATATTTTTAACAATTAAACACATGTTGAACAAAACTAATAACATATTTAAAAAAAAAGAAATAATAATTCAAACATTCTTTTGTCAGTTGATAGGGTCGAACAAGTCCGGGGTCGAACTGTACTGGGTTCGAAGTGTCGCGGGGTCGAAGTGTCTGGGGTCGAACTGTCCGGGGTCGAAAAGTCGTGGACCCTTATTCTATCATGTTTTTTGTAAAGCCGTGGGTAATAAAACGTACTAATAGCCTGTCTCATCGCCTGTCAAGTAACAGTCTCCAGTACAACATTGCATAATCGCCTGTCAGGCAGCAGTCTCCAGTACAACTTTGCACCATCCCCTGTAAGGCAGCAGTCTCCAGTACAAAGTTGTATCATCGCATGCCAGGTAGCAGTCTCCAGTACAATATTGCACCATCAACTGTCAGGCAGCAGTCTCCAGTACAAAGTTGCATCATCGCCTTTCAGGCAGCAGTCTCCAGTACAATGTTGCACCATCCCCTGTCAGGTAACAGTCACCAGTACATTGTTGAATCATCGCCTGTCAGGTAGCAGTCTCCAGTACAACGTTGCACTATCCCCTGTCAGGTAACAGTCTCCAGTACAAAGTTGCATCATCGCCTGCCAGGTAGCAGTCTCCAGTACAATGTTGCACAATCCCCTGTCAGGTAGCAGCCTCCAGTACAAAGTTGCATCATCGGCTGCCAGGTAGCAGTCTCCAGTACAATGTTGCACTATCCCCTGTCAGGTAAGAGTCACCAGTACATTGTTGAATCATCGCCTGTAAGGTAGCAGTTTCCAGTATAATGTTGCACCATCCCCTGTCAGGTAGCAGTCTCCAGTACAATGTTGCACCATCCCCTGTCAGGTAGCAGTCTCCAGTACAAAGTTGCATCATCGCCTGCCAGGTAGCAGTCTACAGTACAACGTTGCACCATCCCTGTAAGGTAACAGTCTCCAGTACAAAGTTGCATCACGCCTGCCGCAGCAGTCTCCAGTACAACGTTGCACCATCCCTGTCAGGTAACAGTCTCCAGTACAAAGTTGCATCATCGCCTGCCAGGTAGCAGTCTACAGTACAACGTTGCACCATCCCCTGTAAGGTAACAGTCTCCAGTACAAAGTTGCATCATCGCCTGCCAGGTAGCAGTCTCCAGTACAACGTTGCACCATCACCTTTCAGGTAGCAGTCTCCAGTACAAAGTTGCATCATCGCCTTTCAGGTAGCAGTCTCCAGTACAACGTTGCATCATCGCTTGTGACACAATTATAACGCTGCTCGTATCTATTTTCTCTTCCACCCCCCCTTTTCTCCCTATTCTATCTTCTGTCACTTTGTGAATTTACATTATTTTTAGGTCAGCACCGGCGGCGTTCCGTGGGTATCGGCCGCCCGGGTCGGCAGACAATTTTGGTGCCACCTTATTAAGGTGATTAAGTCACTGGTCAGCACAGAGTCAACTCTTTGATACAAATTGAACATTCCTAATAATTTAAATAAAGTTACGTTGTCTCTACGCTAAGGAGATGTGAGGGAAGTGGGGAAAATAACTTACAATACCTACAACCAAGCCAGTTAACCAAATTGAAGCAGGGCTAGTAACAGGCCCGTACGGTGCGGAAAACCAGGGGGAGGGCTCCCTGCGTTTTGTCTGGCCCCCTCTGCTTATTTGTTCTACTTAGTAAAATGTATTACCTGGCCCCCCTAATATTGTTTGGCCCCTGCTGTAGAATGCCTGGCCCCTGCAGTAGAATGTTTTGCCCCTACAGTAGAATGCCTGGCCCCTGCTGTAGAATGCCTGGCCCCTGCTGCAGAATGCCTGGCCCTGCTGTAGAATGCCTGGCCCCTGCTGTAGAATGCCTGGCCCTGCTGTAGAATGCCTGGCCCCTGCTATAGAATGCCTAGCCCCTGCTGTAGAATTTCCACGCAATAGGGCTGGCTGGTAACCTTATCCATGGCCTCTGATTTATGTGCGCGAGTAAGAAATGAAAGCAGGATGACTCATTGAGCGGGGCCAACTTTATAAAAGGAGAAAAGTGAAACAGTGCCGAACATAGGAATTAGGGAGCCCTGGAAGGGGTTTGGCCTCTTTAGGGACCCCTGCATTTTGACATTCGAGACCATCACATGAGATAATGTACTTAACATTTAATGTAAAGAAATAATTGTGCCCCCCTCAGGCTGGGGCCCGGGGGCACTTTCAAATTTGTACGCCTCCCCCTCCACCCTAGGTACGTCTCTGGAGTGAAACTAATTGTACCCCAGATTTAATGATTAGGTACAGCACTTTTAGCCATCATAATCACGCAGTCTAGTAGTTGTGGTGGGAGGTGCCGTGCCTCTGCCGCCCTCAACCACACAGTAGTATAACTTAGCAAAAACAGCTACGAGCTCTCGTAACCTGCATCTTGTTACACAAACACAAACTTGGCAGATAGCTAGAAGTTGTTTTAAGCTCTATTTATATATTGAAATCAAGTTAATTTTTTTTATTTGCTGTGCAAACACCCGATTAGAGTTATTTCTTCATTCGTCTGTCACGTGAGTGAATACAAAGAAATATTTGATCTCACATCATTCAATTCGGGACTCCAAGACAACTTCCATCTCACAGTCTAACTGCTAATGTGTGACACTCAATGATTAGCTACCAAGACAACTGCCATCTCACAGTCTAACTACTAACGCGTGACACTCAATGATTAGCTACCAAGCTGCTACAAGCATTTGACAAACTAAAATAAAAACAAATTTAAAAAATGTAAATAGATTGTAAATTTACCATTCTAAATAAAATGCAACTGCTCACTTTAGCACCATTATCAAAGCTCTGTACATACATGGTCTCAAGTCACACAGACAGTTGATATACTAAAGCAAGGTGTTTTGTTTACATATTTTTTGATACACACAATCGTTTAGTCGTTAGTTGGCAGTATTTATTTGGATGTGATATTTCTTTATGATACTTATTCTATATGACAGTGGACATAACACCTGTTTATTGACCACTGCATTTTACGTTAGGTACTCACCCCTCTCCGGATTGAAGCCGCTAGACTCGGCTAGACTATGATTTGTTTACAAACATTGTCATAGTCCGGTAGTTAATTTCCATGACCTATTTCTTTGTTGGTATACATGTCTAGTGGACTCAACCCCCTGTGTATTGTGCTAGGTACCTCCCGTAATGTAAACTACTAGACAAATGCTTTGTTTACATATTTTACTTTTTACTGCCATAGTTGTTAATTGACACAAAACCTGTTGATTGAGCTAGGTAATTCCACAGCCGTCTGGTAGTAACTAAAAGTATTATTTCATGACCTATATTTTGCTTGTATACATGTCCAGTGGATACAACTCCTGCTGATTGAGCTAGGTACTTCCCCAACTTGAGACAGCGGACCAATGTCATGTTTACAAACACAAACGTCTGGTTGTATGTTTATAGAATTTTATTCATGGCCTTTTTCTTTGCTTGTATACATGTCCAGGTGACAGCACTACTGTTGATTGAGCTAGGTACTTCCCCTAATTGAGACTACAGGCCAATGATATGTTTACAGTCGTCTGAATAAAACTTTGTATATTTTTTTTTCATGACCTGTGTTTTGGTTTATATATCCCTTTATATGCTGAAGTAACTGTAACATATAAATTCCACACTTCATCTGTCCTGATGAACCCTCTGGGGCCTAAAGGAACATTACTATACAAACTACAAAAACGTATTACAGAAAGAGACATGAGGTATACAACTGTTTTAGTTGAAAGAAATTGGGAGAATAGTGAAGATTCAGACTTTTTGAAATATAATAATTTTATAAATAAAATAAATACAAAAAATACAGAAACGTATCTTAGTGAGGAAAAGGAAGTACCCGTATCCAAATCTGACAACAAAACTGACAACTGTGGAGTGAGGGCGGCACTGTCAAAAGTGTATTACTCCAAAATAAAAGCAACACAAATTGTATTAAACAAAGTCTAAAACACACACGTGAAGAAGGAATTATGAATAACTTTAGAAAGTTTGGAAATATAGTTAAGTGGAAGAAATTTAAAAGTTCTGATATCTGCGGACATTAGGATCTGCTCAAAACACGAAGCCAAAAACGCTGTTGAAAACACTAAGACATATCCCCATAACGTCGCTTTACTGAAAATGGACGGAACCTTCTTGGTTGCTGAGAACGCAAACTGCTGCTTACTGATGATGAGAATAGTACATGTCTGTTTTTAAACAATCTTTTCTATTCATAAAATAAAAAAACAACATTTAAATGTTTTTAAAAAAGGTAAAAAAAAATATTATTGTATAGAACTCTCTACACCAGTGGCCTCTAAAATTGTGCTAAATAGAATCATAGATACTAATAATAAAGATTATTTAAAGCTAAAAAAAATGGGCATTGCAGAATTAAAGAAATTAAAAGGTGACATACAGCGAAATTTGTAATGATGTCACTTTCCCATAGGTTTGTTAATTAATATTTTTCCCCCAGTATAGATCTAATATTAGTTTCCAAATATCTCACATATTTTTTTATTAAAAATCAGGAAACAATAGTAATTTGTGTACTTTCTTGTACTTTCATGTACTTTCTTGCAACGTGTACAAAACACAACATGATTTGTATAAAAATGAGTTTAATTTATGACTTCGTTTTATCTATATCCACGGTTTTTTAAAAGTTAGAATTCATACCCCAATGGTGTACAGGAAAGGTAATTCATAAATTTCGCTCAAAACAACCAATAACTTAATGAAGTTCGCAAGTTAAATGTATAGGTTCGGCGATGCTGGGTTGGCAAAATTTTCTTAGTTAATTCTCAGTACGATGTATTTCACCATACTACAAAGGGCATAACAGTAAATACACCATCTGGTAACCATGTATCGCATCACTTAACTAGCTTTTTTAATATACGTCATGTTGAACATCTTAAAACTTAAAATGAAGAACTGTTTGGAAAATAGTATATTAAAGCATTAAGACTGAGTAGAGATTGATCAATACTAAGGTGTAGTGAAGAAAATTTTGTAAAGTTGGATGTTTTATTCAGAGTTTAATCGCCGGTGGCTGTTTTTTTAAGATAGTGTATGTAAGGAGAATCATTTTCTTTGAGATAAACTATATAACATGTGAACTCTATTCAATGTACTATTAATTGTCCGAATTCTTTATTTTGGCTACAATAATCTGTTAATGTTTTTTTAAGGCCGATTCGAGGACTTAGATATTTCATTATTTTATTTATAAACTGATTGTTAACGCGCTTATATAATATATATTGGAAACCAAAAACTAGAAAAATTGAATAGAAGCGACTCTATTTTTTATGTAATTAAAATTATGCCATTTCTCTACTTACTTAGATATGTGTGTATGCTTCAAGCGTTGATTTTAAAAATACATCAATTCAATACATTCAATGATATCTAAATGTTTCAGAGATGTAAAAATGTGACATTCATTATGAGCAGCCATGACATCTACCCCCACCTCTTTCTTCCAACAAATTCTGACATCTAGGAACTTGGACAACCTTTCTAAAAAAAAATTCTAAAGCGACGGGGCTCTCAAAATAAAGGGGTTGACATATGTTAAAGTTGACTACTCATTGTGGCAGTCCTGATGAGCTCCACTTCCCAGACGTCATACGTTTGTCTGGAGGAGAGGGGTCTGGCGATATCCTGGAAGATAAAGGTTTAGTCTGGTTGTATTCTATAATAAAAAGGTATTCGGTAAAAAGCCTGGCCAGCCAATGTGCACAAGCTGTTGTACGTGCATGAATACATGGCCTACATTCTGTTATCATGGACACTACTCACATTGAGTACAAATGGTATATCAAGTAGGCCTACATTCTGTTATCATGGATACTACTCACATCGAGTACAAATGTTATATTAAGTAGGCCTACATTCTGTTATCATGGACACTACTCACATCGAGTACAAATGTTATATTAAGTAGGCCTACAATATGTTATCATGGACACTACTCACATTGAGTACAAATGTTATATTAAGTAGGCCTACACTATGTTATCATGGACACTACTCACATTGAGTACAAATGTTATATTAAGTAGGCCTACACTATGTTATCATGGACACTACTCACATTGAGTACAAATGTTATATTAAGTAGGCATACATTCTGTTATCATGGATACTACTCACATCGAGTACAAATGTTATATTAAGTAGGCCTACACTATGTTATCATGGACACTACTCACATTGAGTACAAATGTTATATTAAGTAGGCCTACAATATGTTATCATGGACACTACTCACATTGAGTACAAATGTTATATTAAGTAGGCCTACACTATGTTATCATGGACACTACTCACATTGAGTACAAATGTTATATTAAGTAGGCCTACACTATGTTATCATGGACACTACTCACATTGAGTACAAATGTTATATTAAGTAGGCCTACACTATGTTATCATGGACACTACTCACATCGAGTTCAAATGTTATATTAAGTAGGCCTACATTCTGTTATCATTGAATTACTTACCTAACCCGTTGGGTTTTTTGAATCAATAAATGGAAACAATTTTGTATAGCATAAACATAACATGTTTGAACAGTTTCTTTAGGGGAACTACCTAGCTTAGTAAACTAAGCTTATAACAGGTGTTTCTAAAAGATGAATTACCTAGCTTAGTAAACAAAGCTTATAACAGGTGTTTCTAAAAGAGGAACTACCTAGCTTAGTAAACAAAACTTATAACAGGTGTTTCCAAAAGAGGAACTACCTAGCTTAGTAAACAGAGTATTTTAGCCCTAGTTATTGTGTAACTACAGAAATTTATTTTATTACTTGTTGAACACAGTTAATAGCAACAAGTATTAAAAGTAGGTATCTATAATTCTGTCACTTATCGTATTATTATCTTATCTCAAGCTTTACTAGAAATAGTTAATGCTTAGTTCTCTTAGTGCAATATTAAAAAAAAATGTTAGCAAATCTCGTTATCTGGATTTCAATAACACAAGAATGTTTAGTTGAGGATATGCAAGTTTTAATTGTTCCATGGAATATCGATATGTAAGTAATAATTTTGATCGTTGACAATCAACAATTTTATTATTAAATAATATAATCAATTGATTATCTCTTGCCCGGGTGATTTTTAAGTATAATTACATATAATCATAAATTAACACAAAACATATACTTTTTTTTACTCTAAACTACTTACGTATGTTTATCAAACTGAAAAAAAAAAATAGTTAAACAATTATGTTTACAGACATGATATCTATATGTGTATTTTTTCGTCACAAAAGACGTTTTGATACCCATTTCACTAGTGGGTCACATCATATACTTTAAGAACCACTGGTCTTTGCGTATGTAAATATGTGTCTATTACAAATGAAGCTATGTTTATCATTAGCGTGTAGATGTCGTATACCACTTGTGTTCCAAATCTAATGACACGACACAATTCCTTATAAGAATAACAAATGAACTTTAACAGGTAATATTCACAGATGAGAATCCACAAAATATGATCAATATAAACATCATTATTCTACACCAATGAATACATTACTGTATTCGTGTGTCTACTCTGTCTGAAAACTTTTTGAACTTCATGAGCTTCCTCAACAATCTTTGTGTAACTCATCCTTCATGGAACTTATTTTAGACTACTTGTAGCCCTAAAACTCACGTCATCAGCAATGTTATAGACATTCCAGCGTGGGAAGTTCCAGCAAAACTATAGATCAAGGCTACTGAATGGTTGGTTTCAGACCAAACTATAGTTGAATGACACAATTTTACCACTCGTATTTATGCAAGCTTGACTATACAAAAAAACCAGGTCACAAGCACTTATCATACAAAATGACAACAAGACTATAATCATACAATGAGAGATTTTAAGTCATGGGACAGTAGTAATAATAAATGTATCACTTTTAAAAGTTGTTTTTAGTTTTTTAATATAACTTCATTTTAAATTTGATACGGTTTTGAAATTAAATTAAAAAAAAAATATTAAAATAATTCATGACATTCAAGTAGCAACAAAACCAACAGGTAGAGAAAAGTTTCTAATAGTGTTATTATTTATTTATTTATGCAAAAAAAAAAAACAACAACTTATTCTGTCACTCATTTACAAAATGCTGAAAATAAATCAGATTTAAAACTTATATTTGAATGATTTATACACATTGAAATAAAATCTGATTTGATTATTTTTAGTTGAGAAAAATATGTCTTAATAAACAGAGTTACTAACTTAATAGAAGTAAAGCTTTATGGTAAACCATATTTTGTATTCAAATATATCTCATTGTTTTAATACAAAAATATGTTTAACATCACATTTTTGTTTTTAAATAGTGGAATCTTTAGATAGTTTGTTTTATATTTTATACATTTCCAGGCAATAAAAAATATGTCAGAAGTTTGAAAAAATAAATAAATAAATAATGGAAGCTTTTTATGGTAATATTTTTTGTTTGCAGAAATTATACGTTTATTTATGTATTTTTGGCGGGAAGTGTTTTAAATCCAATTTTGTATGTAACTTTCATTTGGATGTTATGATATTAATATTATTTATACTAATTATTTCAGACTTCAAATTGTATTATAGCTGAGATCTCAATTCAATTTGTAGCCAATGAAACTTACATAATGAACAAACAACTTTATGGTAAAATCAAACACACTTTTTTAATGTTGTATGAGTTGTGGTAATATTGCAGACATAATATGTTGTCTTTAAATCTTTGATATTTCAATGTATATCATAGTCTAATGTTTGTTATTGGCATTTTTTGGTTGATCTGCCTGTTTCAGGTGATCATGAAACTCAGGTGTCAGAAGGTGGAGAAGCTGATCTACACGAACATGTTATTGGCTGTATGAAGAATCCAGGTCATACACAGTTTATACCTGTTGATACATTCACTTTATACCATCTACCTGAAAGCCTTCGTGATAAAGATATGTATGAACTCATCAAAGTTACAGCTGACTTGACAGTCAGAGTAGCTGTAACAATGACCAGTCCACACAGACCAGAGTTTTGGCCAAAGACAAAAGTTACATATCCATTCTATAACATGAGAGGTAAAACTAACTTGAGAACAGGAAGTGGATGGGTGTGTAGTATTGTGGATAAATTTGCAGATGGGTATCAATATGGAGTAAAACACAGGAAGAACTACACAACATGTTGGTGTACAAAATGTCAAGATTCAGACACAGCAAGCCACGTGTGGTTGGAGTTTAATGTGTACACAGCCACACATGTGGTGTTTGATGACATTGAGGTCAGCCACACGTCTTTGAGATTGTTTTATGATACAGAAGACAGTCCAGTTGTCAGTGTTAAGCAGGTCAGTGTATATGATGTAAACATTAATAGGGACAGGTGTAAGTTGAAATGTGTGACATGTAACAAAGATCTGGCAGATAAAATGAACATGCTTTGTTTACATTATGTTGTTGCATGGTGGATAGTCTGGAATAAATACAAAAAATCTCGAGATGTAGTTAAGTTTATCTTTATAGTGTCACATCCTCATGGATGCTTTAAACAGGTCAGTGTTGGTCACTGGGTGGACAAATATGAGGCCGATGTTAGATTTAATAAATTTACCTATACAACATGTACTTGTCCAGGAAGTAGTGGTGCCAAAGTTCATTGTGTAGGCTATAGAGGAGGTGGTGGTGTGTGGTACTATCAATGTGTCCATAGCGGAAGTTTTAATTCTAGAATTAATTACAGTGGGTATGGTCGTTTTGAATGAGTTGTCCGTGAACAAACAATATTGCGGTATTGGATTTAATATTACAAATAAATCATTTATCTATATCAACATAGTATACGCTTTATTTATTTCTGTTAACAATATATTTATGTGTACATTTGTTTTTTAGTTTTATTTATTTATTTTAATTTCCTAAGTGAATAAAATATCATGCACTTGTTGTTTGTTTAATTGTTTATATTATCATGTTGTTGGCTTTTGCTTATGTTTTTGCTTTTAATAATTACTGTAAAAATGAATCAATTTGAAGTAATTAGACTGTTAACTTAAAATCTAAAATGTTAATAATATATAGACTCTCAAATGTATTGATATACACATATTATCATTAGAAGTGACAAGGAGAAAACATTATTTCTTACTATTTGAATAAACAGTTTAAAAAAAAACATTTTAACACGTATTTTTGTGTGGTATTTAAAGTCTGTTCTTAAACAAAATCAACTTTCAAGATTGAACATTTGGTTATATTTTTTTCTTTTTTTCAAGTAAACTAAGCTGTTTTATCGGCTATACCTTGTTCCCAACATATTTTTTTAACAAAGTACCACTGATTAGTTAAATAACATCCATTACTTTTTTATGAAAATATTTTCTATCAACGATTTAATTGTTATATGATATATATATCATTTATGGCTTTTTTGTTTGTTTGTTTTTTTTTTCCAAACTTTCTTATTGTTACGGAAGAATTTTTTTCTTATATCAGTAATAGGAGACAACTGTAATCTGACTATGACAATTAAATAATTAAATGATTATTTCCCATTGATTGCCAATTTTTTTTGCGCACTATTTCCCCGTTTTGTATGTCTGTCTGTCTGTCTGTCTGTCTGTCATCACCCTAGATCTCAACAACCATAAGTCCTAGACCCATGATGTATATATCATTTTGTAGGACTTGGCCTGCCAAGAAATAGCTTTTTTCCATTTCGCGATCTGACCTCTCAGGGCCGTAAAAGGGGCCTTATAAAGTACCGTTTTTTACTATATAAGCTATATTAATAATGGACCGCCCTATATCTCAGCAACCATAAGTCCTAGACCCATGATGTATATATCATTGTGTAGGTCTTGGCTTGCCAAGTGTACATCAAAAGTCCATTTCGCGATTTGATTTCTCAGGGCCAAAATATAAGAGTTTGTTATGTACCGTGTTGCTTATATTTTAGATATAAATAATAAAAGCTAATCAAAGGGGCGTAATCATTATTTATTTTTGTAACAGTTATTCAACATGACTTACTTGTCCTTTTAATAACTTTTTTCAGATATATGCATTACACAAATGAATTTATAAACATTTCCAAAATTTACAAATATTTACTGAAAGATAACAAACGTACTGATACATAACATGAAAATGCGCTAACACGTCCTGTGTCCAGAATGGAACAGGCTTAATTGCTTGTTTTTTTGTAAAGTCTATTTTCTTTTACTTAACCCATTAATGCATGAGGTCTCATTTTTCATTAGTATGTGCATAGTACGTGTAGTTTGGGCATTTATTAACTATACCAAACGTAAGAATTTAAAAAAAAAAATGTGTAAAACACAAATTAAGGGCCTCCAATGTTGTGTCCTTACATCCCACCTGAACTTGAATATTGTCAAATCACAAATCTAGACAATTAAATCTTGACAAACGCTGTATTTTATCATCTCAATGCAAAGAAACAACATAAAAATATAATTAAAATGCATAAGTCAGAAATACTGGTTTAATATAATTGTCAACTTTTAATATGACGTAAATAGCAAAATAATAGTGTAAACGTAAGTATGTTTCCAGTGTCACCATAAGGTGTATTAGTCAGTCTAGTATCAGTGACAGCTGTCGTTGTTTTGCCGCTTCTGACAGCCTGTACAGTTGCCAAGCATTCTGCACACTGGCGTCAATGGCTAAACAGAATCGAACCCACCAACATTACTTGATGTTGATGTTGATGTGAAAATTTGCGCTGTTTTTGTCCATTCTGTCTGTCCCTCCCAAAAATTGATTATAACGGGCAATCATATATGGAATTGATATTTGAATATGCTTCTTTTCACTGGTTGACCAACGCTTGGCTTGGTTCCACACCAAAAGCAGTTTGAAAGTATTGTAACGACATTGTTATTGTTGCCAAAAACTGCAATCATTCCGGACTCCTTGTCCACACGACTGTCAAAGGATTTTCATGATTCCTTTCTCATCTTATCATTTCCTTTCAATGGACGCTTCTCCATCCTGTTTACTAGAATAATTCCTGTGACTGAATAACTCATGTCCTTCAAATGATCAAGCAGTCGTGGTGTTGTAAAAAAAATTATCAATATATGCATGTCTAGCAGGTAGTTTCTTCATCAATTGGACTACCACCAAGACCAAGATCCGAGTTGAATGAAGTTGTTTTGATTTCTGCATGGCATACAGATTAGTCATTTGAGTGATATAGTCAACAACTTCATCGTCGTGGAACATTTCAAATATAGCTGACGGTGTGTGATCAATATCTGATGCTGAAGTGACACTCCATGGAATTTCTTTTTCTTTCAGGTCAATTTCAACCAATTTCTTGTCGGTGGTGTAGTTTTCTTCGGACGTGATGGCTTTGTTGGACCCACTCCATTGCAACTGCTATCATCATGATTAGTTGTAGAACTTCTGTGGCGTTTTGAGTCGCTGCTGCCCGACTGGATGGTGACTGCTGCCGTTCGAGAATACCTGTCCAAATTATGTACTTCAGCTCATGGAAACACATCATTTTCAGCTTCATCGTCATTATCTTCAGCAATGTCGTTAACGCCTATATGCGTTTTGTCAAAATCGGAAACGAGTAGAGTATCTTCTGCCTTAGCACGTAATTGATTTCCAGAGAGATTATCAATATCACCAATATCATCGTCGGGACCACTGTCTCCATTAGATTTTGTACCATCTTCCGTGGCAAGATAAAAATATCTGCACTTTTAAAGTCATCTTCTAGCATTCTAAACACCTCTGCCACCGTGTAAGATCTAGAAAAAGAAAATTTGACACATTACTGCTAAATCACCCAACAGACATTCAGGTGGGGTATAACGCATAGCGTCCTTTTTTAAGGACACTATTTTAATTATATGAAAAACAATATTAGCAAACTCTTTGTACAATGACTTGCCAACAGACATTAGGAAACAATATTTACTATATAATAGTTACAAAAATTACATTAAAATACACATAAGCTGTTTGTGACATACCTTTTACGTGGAGGCATTCCTAAAATAAAACTTTCCAACAAAATCGAACTTTAACCATAAAATAAAAATATAAAATGTCAGCAAATACGATAATATCCGGTTTAGACCATTGCGAAAATAAACAAGGGGTGCACAAATTTATTTGTTTCATGCCAATATTCAAGGGTGTTAAAAAAGGACGCTATGCGCTAATGGGTTAATATTAAACAACCATGAAATTAAATATTTTGTTTTTTGATTTATCATAAATATTGCTGATTATTACTGAACTGACCATTGTACGTTCACATTTGTTAAGTTTTACACTATCTGCTAACATTCTATCGATCGTTTACCTATTTTCGATATATAGCCTAATTGTGTGTTAAATAATTTAATTTTCTTGTCATTTCTGTTTATGACGTAATTTAAGTAATTTAATAAACAAATAAACAAAAACATGACAAAACAAAAATAAACAATAATATTTGTCAAGTGAAACTTTTATTGGAAGTATCAAATATTTCAGTTCAGACATAGAAGATAAATAACATTAGAATAAATAAATATATTGATGACAATAATAAACAAACAAAATTAGAATAAATAAATATATTGATGACAATAATAAACAAACAACGTTAGAATAAATAAATGTATTGATGACAATAATAAACAAACAACATTAGAATAAATAAATATATTGATGACAATAATAAACAAACAACAAATGTTTATGTTGATGCCATAATATAATAGAATGACATACAAATAAAATACAACATCGCCATATTGTTTATTTACAAACAACTCAAAAGGCTTGACCAGTCCCGCTGTAATTAAGTTTAGAATTTAAACTTCCACTGTGGACATGTTGATACCACCCACCACCTCCATACCCCACACAATGAACTTTGGCTCCACTACTACCTGGACATGTACATGTTGTGTAGGTAAATTTATTTAAATCACCCACCTCGTATTTATCCACCCAGTGACCAACACTGACCTGTTTACTACATCCATGAGGATGTGACACTATAAAGTTCAACTTGTCCACATCTCGAGATTCGTTGTATTTGTTCCAGACTTTACACCTGACATCAACATAATGTCTCCACAACATCAGTTTATCTCCCAGATTTTTGTCACATGTTACACATTTCAACCTACACCTGTCTCTCTCAATGTTTACATAACCAACACTGATCTGATCAACACTGACCACTGGACTGTCTTCTCTATCATAAAACAATCTCAAGGACGTGTGGCTGGCTTCAATGTAACCAAACACCACATGTGTGGCTGTGGCCACATTAAACTCCCACCACACGTGGTTGGCTGTGTCTAAATGTTTACATTTTGTACACCAACATGTTGTGAAGTTCTTCCTATGTTTACCTCCATATTGACTATATCCATCTGTAAACTTGTCCACTTCACCCACCATCCCACTTCCATTTCTCAAGTTTGTTTTGTCTCTCATGTTGTAAAATGGATATGAAACTTTTGTGTCTGGCCAAAACTCTGGTCTGTGTGGACTGGTCATTTTAACATCAACTCTGACTGTCAGATCAGCTGTAGCTTTGATGTAATCATACAGATCATTGTCACGATGACCTTCAGGTAGATGGTTTAAGGTAAATGTATCAACAGGTATAAACTGCCTATGACCTGGATTCTTCTTACAGCCAATAAGATGTTTGTGTAGATCAGCTTCTCCACCTTCTGACACCTGAGTTTCATGATCACCTGGAAAAGATAAATCAACTTAAATTTTTTAAATAGAAAATAATTCAACAAGCTAGTCATTGCTAAACATTAAAATATAAAATATATAAAGTCAACATATTATGTCTGTTATATTACCACAATGTAAGCAATATTAATAAATTGTGTTTGATTTTACCATAAAGTTGTTTGTCCATTGTGTGAGTTTCACTGTCCACCAATAGACTTTAGATCTCAGCTGTGATACAATTTTAAGTCTGAAATAAACAAATCAATAATTCATTTAAATAATATTACAGTTTAAAACTGAAGATATCTCAACCCAGGCAAATTAACTTAAAAAAAAAAATGTAAATATAAAGTAGCTTTAAACATTTGAATGAAAACTTCTTCTTCCAACAATGTAGAGTTCAAGACAAAATTCCTGTAATAAAAATACTTACCTTGAATAAAAATTGTATTTTTTTTGTTCTGTAATTTATTTTTTTCCAATTTCTGACATCTTAGTTTTTTTAATGACCTGGAAATGTGTTAAATAAAACACAAAATATAACAAGAGTTTTATTTAAAATGAAATCAGACTACAAAATTAAAATATTAATTTTTATATTACACCATGACACATATTTGTTAACAAAATATATTTTACCTCATAGAGTATCTTTAGTTTTTTCACTCTAACTGTTTACCAGGTGACTTGAGATCTATTTAAAAAAACACATCAATATCAGGTTTTTAGCCAACTTGTATACAATTTTAAAATATATATATATATATAAATTTCATTGTCAGTAATATTTAGTAATGTCTGGGTAACTGATTTAAAGTTAAAGACAAATATAATATTTAAAACATTTTTTTACATTACAAATTCATGTTTACTTGGTTATTGACATTTAAAAGAAATAATTTGACAGAATTTCTTAGAACATATTTTAGTAATTTAAAAACTCAAGATAAATTATTTTAGAAATTGAAAAAAGTTTAGAGCAACATTTTAAGCTAAAAATGTTTGAAATTTAAACCGCAAAAGTTTAACAAAAGCAAAAAATTCAAACATTAGAAATTCTTTTTAATTTTCAACTCTTTTTTTTCAAATATTTATTTGTTATTGCTGGAGATTATGTCTCAATTTCTACTCAGGCCAATGCTAATTAAAATATTATTTTTAACATAAAACATGAATTATCTTTAAACCATGTAAACTGCATGATAAATATAAAAACATATACTATAAAACCGGTCATGAAGATATTTTATAATTTAATGTTTAATACCTAATTTTAATATAGTGAAGAATTTTCATACTTTCAAACATAATTAATTTTAATATTGTTATTTCAATGCTGCTGCTTTAATGAGTTTAATTTCGCAAGCATTTCAAAATTAATATATAATCCTATAAAGGACTTTTTTGCATTATTTCAAAAATTTGTGTTACAATTAAAAGTTCATAAAATTTGTAAACACAAGTTTAAGGGTATTGTTTTTTTAAAAGATCAAAGTGAAAATATATAGCCTACAACTTTACAACATTTATGACACACTGATTTAAATATGTAATAGCCTACAACTTTACAACATTTATAACACACTGATTTAAATATGTAATAGCCTACAACTTTACAACATTTATGACACACTGATTTAAATATGTAATACACCAGTGCTTCTTTAGTAACAATGAAGCTAACTTGTGGGTTAAAAGCTTACAATGGATTTCAACAAAATTTTAATTCATTATTAAAATATGGACAATATATAAATGTTTAATTACAACAATATTTCTTTTATTTTACATAACAAAATGTTTGTAGATCTACAAATCAAAATTTTAAAAGCAGGGTGGGGCATATACAAGTTTTCTGTCTCCTACTCACCCACTATTGAGACAAATTACTTTTTAAAGTGTTCACTAGACATATATAATCTATATGTACATATAAATAAATAAAATAATATTTCCATGTTGCTTTTTTTTTAAGTTGAATAATATAAAAATGCCTTTTTTAAGGCAGAAAAAAAATTCAAGTAATTTAACGAAAAATAAAATATAAAAAAAATGTAATGAAATATATAAAAAATGTAAAAAAAAAAATTAACACGGAAAAAAAAACAAATATACGATTTACATAAATTTAATAATAATTAAATAGAACAAAATTAAAAAAAAAATTATAGTAAATCAAAACAACATTAACAAGAACTGGGGAAAAATAAAAAAAAATTAAATTCAAGAGATATCTAACCTAAATTTTTTAAAAGCTTAGAAAAAATTAATCACATTGCTCCTTAGATATAAATTTATTTATAAGTATTTTTTATAGTTTAATTTTTTTTCCAGCATGATAAGATTTACTTCGACTAGGGACAAAAATAATACTCTTGAGACACTATTGAGACTGAGTCTCTTGAGATGACATGTTCAATCCCCCAGTCAAACATTTGCCATTACGGATTTAATATTTTTGTTTAGAAGTTTATGAAAAAATATTCATTTATTAATTATCCAATATAATTTTTTTCAATTTTATAATTTAAAAATCCTTAAGATATTGATAGATACTAGATACTATTACTATAAATTAAATCACACTTCATGATGTCGACAAGAATGTCGTTACCGATGGTAGTTTTTTCCCAAAGTTATTGATAAAATTAATACTTAGGCAGCTAAAAAAATTAAAAATAAGGCTAAATCCATGCTAGGTTAAAATATTACAATTAATATAACATCAGATAAATCTTAAAAGCTGAAAAATTATTTTAAAATAATAAATAGTAATAAACTATCTGTCTGCTAATAGCAAATGCAAAATGTGGCCAGGATGACCTAACTTTCATAAAAAGTATTTCAACTGAATTAATTCGTCTTTAACTTCTTGTCTTGAAATTTTTATTTTATATTAAAAACATAGATTAAAAATGATTTCAGAAGCTTTATTAAAAGAACATTTTAAATGTATAAACATATTTTTTTTTCAAAACATTACGTTGATGTCTAAAAGTAACAATAGAGAGAAACTGATTAGTCAGTCAACTAGGCATCAAACTGTAGTCTTTTGAAATATAGAATAGAGAGAAACTGATTAGTCAGTCAACTAGGCATCAAACTGTAGTCTTTTGAAACACAGAATAGAAAGAAACTGATTAGTCAGTCAACTAGGCATCAAACTGTAGTCTTTTGAAACATAGAATAGAGAGAAACTGATTAATCAGTCAACTGGGCATCAAACTGTAGTCTTTTGAAACATAGAATAGAGAGAAACTGATTAGTCAGTCAACTAGGCATCAAACTTTAGTCTTTTGAAACATAGAATAGAGAGAAACTGATTAGTCAGTCAACTAGGCATCAAACTGTAGTCTTTTGAAACATAGAATAGAGAGAAACTGATTAGTCAGTCAACTAGGCATCAAACTGTAGTCTTTTGAAACATAGAATAGAGAGAAACTGATTAATCAGTCAACTGGGCATCAAACTGTAGTCTTTTGAAACATAGAATAGAGAGAAACTGATTAGTCAGTCAACTAGGCATCAAACTGTAGTCTTTTGAAACATAGAATAGAGAGAAACTGATTAGTCAGTCAACTAGGCATCAAACTGTAGTCTTTTGAAACATAGAATAGAGAGAAACTGATTAGTCAGTCAACTAGGCATCAAACTGTAGTCTTTTGAAACATAGAATAGAGAGAAACTGATTAGTCAGTCAACTAGGCATCAAACTGTAGTCTTTTGAAACATAGAATAAGACAGTATCGATAAATATAGTTGTTTTTATTTTTATTTTTATTTATTTATGTTTCCAATTTATTAAATTACTTTAGTTGTTTACTTTAAAAAAAGAGGCAGCGTGTGCTCAGTAAATATAAAATGTGATGAAAAATTAAAAATAGAATCCGAAACAAGCAGCCACCACATATTCATTATATTTTTTAAGAGTAAAATTGTTCACTGTCTTATATTGATATTCTTACTTGAAGATGGATTTGTGATAATTTAAACCAGTATCTAAATGTTTTTTTTTATAATTGCTCATTGCATGTTAAATTAAAAAAAATATTTGAAATTAAAATGCATTGTCAGGTTAGAGATGACGTAAGAATCATTAAACTGACTGAAATATATAAACACACGCTCTATAAACGTGTAGCTAAAAAATGTGTACAACAGACTAGTGTCTGTAGTTACACTATTATTAGGGTCAAAGAAATATACCATTCATAATTAATCAGACCACTAAACTAATTATTAAAAAGTTGTACAACTTACTTTAACTAGTCTAATATTATTGACCTTTTAGCGCATTTTTTTCTCGAAAATGTCCCCGTTTTGTCTGTCTGTCTGTCATCACCCTAGATCTCAGCAACCATAAGTCCTAGACCCATGATGTAAATACATTTTTTGTAGGTCTTAACCTGCCATTCCTGCATCAAAAGTCCATTTCGTGATCATACCTCTGAGGTTTTTTACCGTTTTTTACTACCGGTATATATGCTATATTAATAATAATGTCATTTTCATGGCCCCATTCTACACCATACGCTGGTGTTGTGCACCAAATGAATGGGTTATTGAACGGAAGTAAAACAAGATTGGCAACAATTGACAGAGTTTTCCGACGATTAAATGACTACAATTTAGAATGTTTCAAATATGAGTCCTATTTCAGTGACCACAAACAACTTGTAGTTAGGTTTAAGAGAAAATATTTTTTTTTCAAATATAAAGAAACGTCTTTTGAATATTTTTTTTCAGATATGTGCATTACACAATTAAATTTATAAACATTTCCAAATGTGCAAATATTTACTGAAAGCTAACATACGTACTGATACATACCACATATATGCACTAACACGACCTGTGTCCAGAATGGAACATGCTTAAGATGCTGGTTTCAAAGTAAGGCCGTATGACATAAAGAAATGTGTCCGCAATGAAGTAGGTTTAATAGTTCTATAAATAGTACGGTACTTTCCTTTTGAAAATATTAAGAATTTCTGCAAAACTTGACTAACATGTAATATTTATTTATACACTACGCGAGATATGTCCACGCACAGCAAAGAGCGATTAGAGCCAGTTTTAAGATGTACGGTCCTCAATATGAAATTTTATTGCTTGACAACTCTTTGGACAAAACATGATTTGATTTTTTTACTACAATTTATTATCATTATCTATTTTACAGCATCTATCTTGTATTAATATAAATTATATTTAAGAGGTGATTGAATCATTCCGTGTAGCAATGTAACTTTTATAAAAGACACTTTGCTGAGTTAAAAAACAATAACTCCTCCGAGTGGCGTCATGTGTGTGAAATACGTCTAATTGGCCCAAGAGTTTATGCATTGATGTAATATTGTATTCATTTACCTAAGCTACAGACGCTCTGCATGGTGGCACCCTTGGTTACTTATTCTGCATGGTTCAATTGCTCATATTTCCTTCTACTATGAAATATGAGTTGTTCATTTTTGCCTCACCCCTATATCGGTACTTCACGCACTCCAAACCTCCTAGTGACACCACTGAATCCTCCTATTGTAAAAAAATGTTCAATGTTGTTGATACTTGACATTTTTATATAATGAACATTGAAACAGTTGTGACCTACAATGTATTATAATTTCTTATCTGGAGACATTCGATTATTACGTAACGTTTTTTTTTACTTCAGTCAATACCTGACTCACACTTTAGTTATATACCCGATCATTCACTAACACAGTGTGTCCAACTTTAGACACACACCCCATTACTCACTAGACAGTGTGTCAAACTTCAGATACCTCAGCATTCACTGACACTGTTTGTCCCACTTTAGAAATACATCCCATCATTCACTAACAGTGTGTCACACTTCAGACACACACCCCAGCATTCACAGACACAATGTGTCACACTTCAGACAGATACCCCTTCATTCACCGATACAGTATATCCCACTTCAGATTCACACCCAAGCATTCTCTGACACAGGGTGTCACACTTTAGATTTACATCAAACATTCTTAAACCGGAAAACGAAGCCGAGAAACCGATAGTAGAGTTCATTTAATTCTGTTAGTTCACGGCTTTGCCCAAAAACCTTTTGAGAGATCATAAAGATTATTAGGTTTCCGCGTTACATTTGATGTCATTTATGCAATTTTACTTCTTTCAGGTATATTAAATCTCACAGGTCTCTCGGCCACATATTGTAGTTCTTTGAAAAACAGCGAAGTCCAATAACTAGATGGACTGATGAGATCAAGAAAAAACATAATGTCTGGGGAGTGAGAAAGTTGAATAGGACGACAATGATGAGGAAATGTTCTGAATGTCAGAGGTTTACATAGGTTGTAGAGTTGTAGAAAGGGTCCCGGGTTCGAATCTCAGTAAGAACCTTGGGACTTTTTCAGGTCCTGGTGAAAGTCCCCAAGTCCACCCAGCTTTAAATGGGTACCTGACTTTACGTTGGGGAAGTAAAGGCGGCTGGGCGTTGTGCTAACCACACAATCCCTTCATATGCCGAGGTTATAAAAACAGATGAATTATACACTTCATCTGCCCCGATGGCCCATTAGGGTTAAGGGAACTTTACTTTTACTTTAATTACTAAAGTTGTGGGGGCACTGAGCAAAGGTAACCAGAGGGGGGGGGTTGACATTTATTAAAGTTTCTATTCTTTCCATATATAAGCAGTTAGAGCAAAATGGGTGTATCAACTGTTCTTCTTATAAACATTGATACAGTCCTGAAAAATTATTCACCCGAAAAAAGTACTTTGGTATTCTAAGCTGTAGGCATTGATGTAACCTTTATTATTTGATTGTTTGACGTACGTTCGCATCACATTGAAATACACGTTCACTAGTGCATGCTATTAGATTAAGTCTATGATTGATTCAAATATATTTTGATTTGGCTACCGACCCAAAGTGTATATTATCTAGGGTCTCTAAAATAAAAATGTTATAACTGCTCTACATGCAAAGACTCAACTCTTACTTACTTAATGGGTTCAAGTGTACATATATAATTGTATAATTTGTATGAGTTTTTACTTCATTTATGTCACTTATGCAATGTTGGTATACCGGCCTGTGTCACCAATGTTTATCTACTAGTGTGATGTTGGTATACCAGGCTCTGGCATTAAGTTAGTTGAATCAAATGAATTGTTTCTCTTTAACTGTGTCAACGACAAATGTCTGGACGACGG